>VZUI01043251.1:0-18283 GCA_013401135.1 Cettia cetti
TGGGGTTTTTTTTTTTTTTTTTTTTTTTTTTTGTTTCCCTCAAAAAACTTATGAAAGATTGCTTAAAGCAGTTTTGAAGATATTCATCCCTTGAATAAAGCTTGGCTTATTCAAAGTTTCACCAGAAGCTGAAACCTTACAAAAGATGCATGAGGGGTGAATGTGGTCTGAAAACCAAGAGTTCCTGTAACAGAGCTGTTCAGGGCAGTAGGAGGTTTGGTGCAGTTATTTCATGAGTTCTGTTTTGATGTCCTCGTTGCTTTGGTAGAGCAACTAGCACTTCTCAATCCAACAGTTTCATCATTTTACATAGAATCAGTGGATATGTGCTAAAGATTTTTACTATGAATCACATTTAAAAATCAAAAGGATTGTGTTAAAATGTGGGCCAAGTTTTTAGCATGACAATTTAACCTGTTACACCTAAATTTAGAAAAAAACCCCAGAGAACACTGCCTTAGCCTTTTTGTCTCTCCACTTGCCACCTGCAACAGATTATTTCCGCTCTTGCCTGAAGCACTTTAGGATTGCTTTATTTGTTAAAAAACTGGCAATGTGCTAAAGCAGTCCTTTCTGTTAAGTGTGCCATTAATTACTAACTTACATTGATTAAAGTAAATGCAGTCATGAGGGCGAGTTGGCAGTGTTAAAGTTAATGACCCAAGACATTATTACTTAGCACAACTTCGAAGTTCATTCAAGCCATTTCAAACTGTAGGAAGTAGATTGAGCTATGTGGTCATAAAATTCTAGAAGCCATGATTTTAGCCTTTGTGTGAGACTCCTGATGGTTTTCATGTCAACTTGAATAAATTGCGGGTGGAGATAATTGCCCAATACAGGTGTTTTTGCAAAAACTTGAATTAGAAAGAAAGTACATGCTCAGACTTTACAGAAACATGCAAAGTTTGTGTGTTGATAAAGGCAAAAGCCCAAAATGCCCTGAGGTATCCATTGTGTTAAGTGCTGCATCCCCTTTAGGAAGCCGCTACCCTCACCTGAGATATCAGCAGCAAATTTAATATAAGACAGAGGATGTGAGCTAATACCAAAAAGAGGAAGAAGTAGTACAGTTGCAATTGCAGATCATGCAGGCCTGAATTAAAGCTTATTTGGAATAATATGTTCTAAACCTCCATTTATTTTGAAGCTCCTCTCAGTTTTACCAGACTGAGTTCCACTATGACAGCTGAATTCACATTTTCTAGACAATTTCTTGCAGACGACTTTAGATTATTAGAACACAACGTGTTGAAAGAGTGGAGTAATGCAATGGAGACTGGAGAATCTTGTCTGGCTCATTTATGATCACATTTTGTGATTCACATGGCTATTATTCACTGATATCCTATCTGGGTGCGGTTTTTTGGGCTACTTTGAAGGATTTTAGTCTTAAACCATTTTTGATGCATTCATATAAATGATAAAGGTGTAATTATAAGGAGACCTATTAAAGGATCTGTTTAACAGCTTCTTCTGAAGCTTCTGTTTGCTTTGGGGACTATTTCAAATTTCTTAAATTTGAAATTAACAGCATAAACAAAACAATACTGGCTGAAGTCATAACAACAAGAAATTGTAACGAAGTGATTACTTACAAATTTATGCAAACCAAATACAGTTGGTGTGACTAGAACAGAATGGTTAAATCAGGATGTCTGTGTGACGTTTCTCTAGCTGTGGGTGAATTCAGTCAGTCTCCTGAGCTGGTGAATGGGTCCTGCTCACTTTGATGTCTCAGCTTACTTTCCTCACTGAAAAGAATTGAATTTGATCTTTGTTAGTAAAGCAATCTTGAAAAAAAAAAAAAAAAATCTATGCTTTCACCTTTTGTACTTAATGTTTAAATGACATCATTGAGGGAGATAAAAAGGCTTAAGCTGACAGAGGTGTGTAAGGATTAACTTTCATTGCTCTAATGTTTTACAAATTCTTCTTTTATTAAAGAGAAAGAAACTAATTGTGAGCATTTATTTATGAAGGGTGGAATGGGGAATTGAACTAACAGATTGTAAGAATTTCTAAGCTTATGCTAGCATGCAATATTTTAGTACTTTCTGTAGTCTAAATGTTGGCTCACAACTCATAATCTGAGTCTGATTTCCTTTGTCCTTAATAAAATTTTTAAGGATTAAAAGGAGAATCAACAACATGACTTTCCTGTGGAAAGGAAGTGAGCATAACCTTCTACTTGATGTTTTTATGACAAGCCATTGCTGTCCCAACCCTAGAAAAACCCTTTCCTGTAAGAGCAGCACACTCAAAGCCATAAACTCCCCTGTTGTAGGAACATGACAGCACCTGTGGTGAGAAATCTGAACAATTATAATGGAATCTTCTGTGGTATTTGGTACTGGAAAGCAACTCTAGAGGGGGGAAAATGCCCTTTTCTACAAAATTACTGCTAGATATCTCTTTTGTGACTATTCTGGGTATGCTTACAGTGTTGCCACAAGATTTGCCTGGGCTTTTAATGTATCTTCTTTAGGCTGTAATTCTTTTTCAAGGCTGCTCTCCTCCAAGGATCTATTACTTTCAAACTGTCGATCTTGGCTTAAAAATTTTTTTAAGGTTCAAATATCTATCAGAGAGCAGAATAACTCAATGTGACACATTTGCCCAAAGCACTCAGCAAGAAATCATGTGAATGATTATACATGTCTTGCAAGTTCTTCAGGAAGCAATGAGGGAAATAAGTGAATCCTTGCTGAGGACACATTGCTCAGACTTCCTGGCAGCAAATGAAAAATCTGACGAATGCAGCACATAAAGCAGCACTGAAATGACAGCCATCTGATGAGCTGCAGTGTGGTAAATAGCGACCCCATTAGAGATGCTGGAGGGAGAAGGCAACAACAATGCCAGAATATACTTATTTACAGCAAGATTGAACAGTGGAGGGAGAGTAGTGGTGAAAAGAAATGAGGCTGCGTTGTCAGAGCATGAACTAGACAAAGCTTTGGTGGTCCTTAGCCTGTATCTCTGTGCAACTGCAACTCTCCATTAAAACGCTTGTGCACTTCAGGGGTCTAAATATAGACATGCTCCTGGTGAGATTGATTTCACAGGACACTGCAGATGTCTAAACAAAGCATCTGGGAGACTGAAGCCATTCTAAAGGATTTTGTTCTTTCTTTCTGGTAAATGCGCGAAGCAAGGAATGTGAAGAACCAGAACTTTCTGATAAAATGTGCCAATAAAGAAAGGATTTTCATTGCTGCTCTGTGGTTCAAAAGATTTCCTTGAAGTTCAGAAATTTCTGTCATGCTTTAGGAAGGGATCAATGCCAGAGGGTGTTCTTATTTTGCTATGCTCCCTGCTATTTTTCCCAGAAAATAGAATAATGTGACCATTACAGTCGTGCAATCTGAGTTTAAAAAAAAAAAAAAAAACAAAAAAACAAAAAAACCAAAACCAGAAACAAAAATCCAAACCCACAAAATATTAAGAAATAGCTCAAATACAATGATGTATTAGTGTAATAGTCCTATGTGGTTTTGATACTTGATAGTCTTACACACATGAGATGTATTTTTTTCAGCATATATAGTAATGGGCCTCTGATTTTTGAGTGGACTTAAGTGCCTCCTCAGAAGCAGTGCTGATGATCTAGTATAATGAGCCTTGAAATCTGTGCCTGCTATGTGTAGTCCTGCGCTGAAGCCTCACTGGTCAGTACTAAACAGCATCTCAGACAGTAAATAGAATTTTAGAAATACCACCACTATTTACTGTGGCTGTGTGCTTATTTGAGTGTAGTGGTAGCTGTGGTGCAGCTGTGTTTGTTGCAGGAACTGCTTCAGTGAGAAACAGAAATCTGCTGCATCTATTATGGCTTCATATATTCCAGCCATAGCTACATAGCTGCTCACTCTGCATGGCTGAAGGACTTGCTGTCCTGTACTCTAAATACAGCCTGCAAGAATTAGAGAGTTGTAGGTTTGGGGGTTGGTTTTGTTTTTTTTCCTTAATCTTGTCATTTGTTTCTTTTACTTTTCACTGTATGTGTGTCTGTAATACAGAAAAAGATGACTGCTACCTGAAAAGGAAGGTATCAAACACCTGGCTTTGTATTAAGTTATCTGAGGCATGTCCCCTTTTATTCTGTTTGTCTTTCCAGTCATAGAGGTTCCAGAGTTAGTAGGCTTTATGAAAGCTGTGTGCAGTTTGTTTTAAGCAATGTGATGAACTGAAATGTCTGGGGGCATCAAACCATTATATGGAAGAACTGGTGAAAGTTCTTAATAATGTAGGTAAGTGAAGAAGTTTAGTTCTACTTTTTCAATAACTTTCTAATTTCCTTCTTTCTACCCTGAGGATCCTGTCTCTATTTCCCACTCTGCATTTGAATTCTCAATGTTTAAAGCAAATTTCTCAAATTTCCTCTGGAGAAGATGTTGATATACCTGTGTAAAAAACTCCCAGAAATCAAAGCAATAAACACTCATAAACTACCCATACCAAGAAACATTAGAGTAGACAATAATGTTATGGTGGTGCTTTAAGGGGAAGAAAAAACAAGAAGAAACAAAACAGCACCACACTAAAAGAAAAACAACAAAGAATCAGCCGAAACCCAACCGAGACCCAACAAAAGATGTTGGAATGCTTAATTTCTATGTTAGCCATTACACTGTTATTTTACAATGTTTAATGAGTTTAAACCTGGATTACACCGCCGTATTTACAAACTTTTCAAAGAAGAAGTCTAAACCTTTTTTCATTGTTTGAGGGATCCGTGAATTTCCAGTTTTGAAAAATAAACTTTCTGGCCTCTGGAATTTAAACAGATGTTGAGATACTGTCACTGCTCAGAATGTAATGGGAGCTTGTTTTTGAGACTTAAAAGTCAATGCTGGTAGAAGATATACAGCTATATTTGCATTGACATTGAGGACCATTATATTGGCCTAAATCTGCCTCTGTTCAGATGAATCCCCTGCAAACTAAAATATTAGGGTAGCATGGCAGGAAATTATTTTGTGCATAAATATTTTATCTTTAACATTTTAACAACTTTGTTCTTATGACCATATTACTCATGACTTTTACACTAATAGAACCGTAGGAAGACTTATGCTGCAATTTAAGACTGTATATGTAATGTGGAATTTATTGTGTTGTGTGTATTTGCTAAGAAAGAAAATGTTGTGCTGCACTTTTCTTGCTTCTCTCCACGAACTAATACGTATTTAAATATAGGATTATGCTGGGGTCTTCCATGTGTGAAGAGAGCACGATAATCCCCATGCAAAAAAGCATTTTAATGTGTACTTCACTTTGTAATAGGAGTGTCAGAGCTCTAAAGATAATTAACCAAGTCTTTGGGAGTTAAAGGCCTCTTAGGCTTTAATATAGAAAGGTATATAATTCAAATGATTCACTATTCAATTATTAAAGGCGGCAAACATTACTGACTAGAGTTTGGAATTATGTCTCTTCTAAGTTGCTGAGGCATTCCTTAGCCAAGTAAAAGAATGAATTTAAATTAATTGTTCATCTGCTGATTTGTTTACTTGAAAGATAGGGCAATTCGTTATTGTTCTAATTAGCATTGGCCTTTTTTTTACAGGATAACTAGGATAACATCACATAGCAGACCTAGATTTACTTGATACTAGATCATTGTTAACCCTTGGTTTTACTTTGCAGTTTCTTGCTAAAGTTTTCTTCACTTGCTAAGCTGATCTTTTCTTAGTAGGGGAGCATTTTTTTCAAAGCAATTGAGCAAGTTCCTGCTCTGTCACAAAGATTCTCACAGTAAATTAGGAGACAGTCCTTGTCATTGGGACATGTTTTAAGTAGTGCCTATGTCAGTGTTGTTAATAATGAAGCTCTGTAAACTCTACCTGAAGATTTCCAAGTTCAGTATTATTGTTGTATTCATAGAAGGATATTTTGTATTCATAGAAGCTATCAAAACCTTTATTTAATCAGTGCTTTCAAGGCTACATGTAAGTAAACCTGACTGTTGATTCTCTAGGGTTTTGTCAGGAACCTTTTTGGGGATTTAAACATAACTCCACCAGTGGGTTACTCCTGTCTTTTTCAAAGACTCCAGGTGGGTTTAAAGTGACAGTTCATGTCTTCACATTTCAATATCTATTTGAAGATGAAAGGGTTGACTTGCAAAATCCTTGTTAGAGATTTAGAAAGATGTTGAGAATTAAATGGATTATGATATTGTATTAATATTTAAAAGCAGTTTTAGTAGTTAAAAACGTCAGTTGTGTAGGAGGCTTTTCTACAACATGGTATGTCATATTTAAACATACAGGTTTTTGTGTCAAGAAACCTATTATTTGTTTTCTATCCTCGCTGTGGTTTGAGCTGGTCTAACAGATCAGAACAGGGCTGGTAGCTTTATGGGCTTTGATATCAGCTTTTAATATGCAACCTACTCCTTTAATTAGCTCAGTTTACAGAAAAGTTTGAGCTCTGTTTTGTGTTATGCTGTCCTGGAATAATAGGTGGCAATGGTTGGGTGGGTGATGTAGGTTTTCTTCTCCTTTTGGAAAAATTTTTCGGGAGAAATCAAGTTACCTCTTTGAGAAACCTTTTTGAATGACTTTATTCTTGAAAGGTGTGCAGTATTTCCAGTTTAAGCATAGGTCAAAGCCTGCTGAATTATGCTGTCCTTGCTCCATGTAGCTCTATATTACAGTTTCTAAGGGAGTGCTGAGGTAATTTATGAAGAACTTAGGAACTGAGCTGAATTGGTCCCTGTGTGCTTTTATTGAATAGCCTATAGCATTCTTTTTGCTGCAACCCTACAGAATAATTTCCAGTGCCTTTTAAACTCTTCAAATTTTCCTATTTTCTGCTCTGTGGGCATTTCATGTCCTCTAATTGACTCTCAAAAATCACAATTTCTTTCTTATTTTGAAGCAATTTTATCTGTAACTCTTTTGCTTATCTAAGTGTTCATAACTTTCAGAGGAAAGAGCTCTTGAATTGCTTCTCATGGAATGACTTAGTCAAAATTTGTAATTAAATTCTTAATTCACTCGAGAGTAATGTTAAGAAAAGATGAGTTGCTGTGTCTTCAGGTCGAGTGTGCACTCCAAACTCCATGTAAGCACTTTATTTCATTACTGCAGCTATACACTACAGATATCTGTGCAGGAACAGAAAAGCCTTTCTGGGAGGAGGCGACATAGATTTGGTCTATGCCTTTTCTTTCTGAAGTACTGCTTGAAGGTCACTGTGAGGTAGTCAATAATTAATAACAGCAGTGTGCCAGGCAACCAGAGCTGATTAACCTTGATGTACCTTCTACATCAATGTGCCTGATTCCCAGGATATGCTCCCATGTGGAGCTCTCCCCATGGAGAGGAGGGAGAAAGGAAGAGCTGTTCTTTGATTACTTTTTACTTGTCTTTTGACACAGTCTATCGCCTACTTGCAAAGTTCTTAAATTGTTTCTTGGTGTCCAGAAAAAAGTTAAGTGCATCTCTTAAAAAAACCCCATTTGTAGGAGAGGGTACATAAAAAAGGAAAAGGTGGTACTTGGTTCATATTCAGTATTGGAAGTTGTGAGGGTTTTTGCTACTTCCCACCATGTTATTTTTTAATTTTCCCCTTGAATTTTATATTTTACACTCTATATTATTTTATATTTTACATTTATTTTATTATCAAACTTGTCTCCAAGACATTCACAAAGACTGACACCTGTGATCTTTCCTATTATACCTCTGTGCTACACTTTGTTCAATTACATTTTGTCTCAACAAAAGTACTGAATACACTTTGGAGCTTGAACACATACCTGAAGAATTTATTTGCCATAAATGCTTTCTGAAAGCTTTTAAAATAGTACTTCAGAGAGAATCAATGTGATGCAGTAATATAAGCATCCTCTGTTAAAGAAAATTCAAGTATTATTTTCAAGTCCACAGGCTAATTCTTTTACAGAGTTCTGTATTGATGCCCTCATAAAGCAATGAACACATCACCCTATGTGTCTCTGTTGGAATTTTCCGATGGCCATGAGTCACTTTAAATACCAGCTATTCACAAATACAGGATATAGCTTTAGCAATGCATTCAAAGCACTATAAATTCATTATTTTATCAATTCCACAATAGATTCTTTTGCTGTGAATTAACTTTGAAATTCTTGGATTCTTCTTGAAGTCCAAGCTGGGATTATAGATCAGGCAAAAGGAAAATGAATTCCTTCTCCTACAGCTAACAGATATTAAGCACCTCAGAACTAACAAAGTTTAGGCACTCAAGAACTCGTGGCATTAACCTTAAACCCCCAATTTGATATATATCATAATACACTCTTACAATAACTGATAATATTTCATGAATTACTTAAACATAATGTCTTACTGCTGGTTGCACACTGTCAATCTGTCTGCCAGACTGTAATCCCTGCCATAGAAATGTTATTTCTGTGTAATTCAGATAACAAACCTGGTGCATATAGCAAAAACTGAATAATTCACAACTGGAGAGGCTTTAACAGAACAGGCAGTTTTTGTGCCACTAGTGGTATGGTACCGTGGGGTATCATGCCAATTAGAATGGAAAAACATAATAGAAAAAGAGTTTGAAAATCTGTTTTAACTGCTTTGTCAGTTCTGCTTCAACTTTTTCTGGGAAGGATTAAATTGAGTTACAGGACTGGCTGTACACTCGCATTCCTCTAATGTGGCTCTTGTTTGCAATCTCTCCACTTCATTAATAGCTCCCTACCAATCTTGCAGCCTGTGAGCCATGAGCAGCTGTATATTGCTGATGCTCAAAAAACTCAATGTATGAATACTTTAAACTAATTTGGCACACTTGTGAACAATTTAAATAAGAGCTATTAAATAAACTATCAGAATGCCTTCGTTTAGAGTTTCGCAATACCTTTCTTACTGTTGTGCCATGACATTTTTGGGATATTAGAACAACTTTTCTACAGCATGTAATTTTTTTAGCTTAATATTTGTCATGTAAAACATACACAGCCAGAGTTGCTCATATCAAAAACCTCCTCTGAGGCTGACTTTAAGGCTTACTAAGTCAAATAAATAAAAATTTGTGTGTGTGTGTAGTAAAAGTAAATTTAGAAAAAAAACTTTTGGCTTTTTGCTTTAAGATGTAGCTCCTCTTGACAGCATTTTCCAGACTCAGGAAGTTCTTCTGTGCATTACTCTGATTCCTGATTGACTTCAGGGCTTGCACACCAGACCAATACACACTTGGAGAGCTGAGACCCAGCATTGCTTTCTAAAGCTGCCTATTGCTTGGCCTCCTGCATAGTAAGTCCTTCAGTAAGAACACTTCCAGAATGTGTTTGTAGTAAAGAATGTCCTTACAGGATTGGGAATTGCCTATCTGTCCAGCTGGAAGCTTTGCCAGCAGCCAATATCTTAAAGATATGAAAAGTTTATAAAATATTACTGAAATTTGCTGAAAGGATCTTACTCATCCATTAGGCATGTTAAAATAATGGAATTAATTTTTCAAGTGAACAAATTATAGCAAAGTAATGCTTGTGCTGAGACCTGCACTAATTGAAGCAACTAGTTTATCTTGGTGCCTTCATAACCTTGATGGCGCAAGGTGGTTCAAATGTCTTTGGAATGTTTTTTAGGAGAAAAGGGTATGTCACTGCTGGTGGCTGGCAGAAGGTATGTGACAAAGATTAGAACGACCTCTCATCTTTTCTGTTTGTAGCTGATTTGTTTATACTTTGTAATATTTATTACTAAATTAAAAACCATGAATTTTAATTGCATGTTTGTACATTTCATGAGGGTTTTTTCCTCCTTTTAAAAATGTGGTTATTCTGTATGTGAAGCAGGCTTCTCATTTGCTGACTAACCATACACTAGTGCAACAGCAGTGCCTATCTCTGGGATGCCCTGAGGAGGGGCTGCCCAAATTCAGGTCCCTGGGCAGGACATGGCTGGCTGAACTGGGGGACTCCAGGATCAAGAAGTGAAGCGCCAACCACACCTTTGCCATGCTGCCATGGGATAGGCAGGGAAAGGCAGAGGGCAGGCACAGGGATGCAGCAGATCCAAGAAGGGTTTGCTGTGCTGTGGCAGCACAAAGAGAACTTCTCCCATGTGGAAGCTCCTGTGCTCCTCCCAGCAGCACTGCAAGCTGGCAGCTGCTTAAATAATGCATCTTTCCTTTTCCTGGGGTAGCCCCTGAGGATTTGTGACTGGAGTGAAATTGGAAAAAGGAAGAGCATGGCATAGGTCTGTGTTCCCTGGGTCCCAAATCTTCCAACACTGGTAGAGGAAAATATTAGTTTGTGTTTTTCCTCTGAACTATTTGCTTGATTATCTACTCTGTCTGGAATTGGTTTTTCCTCTAAGCTCTACTTGCTTTCCTTTTCTCTTTTTCTATTTTCCTCCTCCCCACAGAAATAGCAAGCAATAATCCCTTTTCCCACAGTATTGCTCTGTGAGCGTGGCAGAAATGAGAAGTAGCTTCCTGGTTGCTGTAAGGCTGAACCCTATTTACAGGGTTTCCAGGCTGAGAACTAAAGGGTGAGGTAATTTAAGGATTAAATGTAGCAAGAGCCTGCCATGAAGTAAACACCATACAAGGTGGCACTAAAAGTGAAACATAGCCTAGAGTTACTGGGGACCCAAATGGATCTGATGTATCTTTGCAGTGGATGCCAGAGGAGGCTGCTTTTTGTGTTCAGACTATTTCACACATGGCAGTGCGCTACTTTTCTTCCATAAAGAAGGACTTATGTGAGCTCACTTGTGCCTTATCTAGCAAAACAAAGTAAAACATTTATGCCACTACAGGAATGTTCTGGCAGGAAAACATTAGCACAAATAAGATACATTTTTCAATTTTAAGTCCTGGATATTTTGCAAAGTATGAAGTGGAGCTTTCAGAGGCAGCTTGGATAGGAACAGCTAAGCCTCTTGCCATTTTTAGCACTTATTTAGATATATTTTACCAGAGTTCAAGCCCTTACTCATATGTGAGTCCATTCTGTCTTAACTAGGAGATAAGTAAAATTACTTTATATGGTCTTGATATTCTAGCAGCTTTTCTGTTTAGGTCTTCACATAATATCAGCCAATACTGAACCTCAGCTTTGGTTTCTCTTCAAGGGCTGATCATTGGCAATTAACTGAATGAATTTATTCCTGATTAAATAAATTATATTTTGCTTCAAGACTTCATGATCATAAATTTGTGATCACAGTTAAAATGGCCCAAGCTCTGATTTATCTGTCAGGCATTTTATAAGTGAGTTAAATTTTTGGCACCGTATTAGATCTCAAATTGCAGTTGCTGCCTACACTGGCATTACAGAAAGAGTTACAGCAGGTTTTCTGCTTACTGTTTTATTCCAGAGAGACATCAATGTAGACAATTGACAGAATAATTCAATACTTATAATAAATATTAAAATAAACAAGTACTGAGGGTATTTTCCTGACAGGAAATTCTGCTCTATGCATGAAAAAACATTTGATTTTGATGATAAAGTTGGCAATCATCATAGAAATAACAAAGACTTTTTATAGAAAAATATGCAAATTTAATATTTTCCACTGCTAAGCATTTAATATGTTTGCTGATCGGCTACCTCAATGGGGTTATTGTGTATCAGTTGGTAGTTTGGGCAAGTTTTCTCTGGGATGTTTTCAAAGAGATTTCTTTTTTCTGGAAAGTTACTTGAGGGTGATTGTAACTTTAAAGATCTCAAAAGAAGTTTAACGGTTTTAGGAGTACTTTAAAGAATTGTGGTTGCTTTGCCCAGCTGAATGAAGGCTCTAGTTGGCATCGCCCCCTTGTAAAATGCACATACAACACAGCACTCATTTAATTTTTGAAGGTACTTCTCTCTGATTGCAATGAATTATATGCCTTTGATAACTGCTTGTTAATATTACTGCTGAATTAGAGGAGGGTTTCAAGTGCAGGGGCGTTTGGTGTCCATCTCTGCTCCTGGGGGCGCCTCTAAACCAAGCTGTTTGCTGCTGTAGAATCCCAGCAAGGACCATCTGAACAGTCTAAGAGCAGTGCCCCCTCTTATTATGACTAAGCTTTTTCTTTGGTATCTCACCATAAATTGGGCTGCTTTTTTTGTTTTTCTCTTAGAATTAGTTATTTTATTTAGACACTTCACTGTGCAGTCTTGTACACAACCTCCCAAATGCTGTCTCTAGATTCTAGTGTGATTTAACGTAATCCAGATATTTCGTGAAGATTAATGGGATTTGAGGCTGTAAATCCTGATTTATTTGATGTCTTAAATGATGTCAAATATCTAATTATTAATGGTGTTCTACCTATACTTGAGGAATCAACTGCAATGCTCAGATAAGGATGTGAACAGGTGAAGAATGTATAGAAAACTGATAAGGATGTAGATCTTATTTTTCTTTCTAACACTTGATAAACTATCTGTAAATATGTGCTCTAAAGCACAGTAGTGATTGGTTTCTTTACTTGATTTCCCCACCCCTCACATCCATCCTCTAGTTATTTTTCTTGAACTTTGACACAATTTCTTATTCTTTGTAATGAATGAATGAATGGAAGTTTTTATTGGTAAAATTGCATGAGTTAATTATTTTTTAAGGTGCAAAATCTGTGCTCGTTTTCTTTGTAGAAACAGTGGAATCTTTCCTGAACCTCACTAAACCAAATGTTTGGAATTGCAGTGAATATGCATTTAAGAAAGAATGGCAGCTCTGTACAAGTCAGTGATTCCTGTAGAATTTTTCAGAAACAAAATCCTTTCAAATCTACCTGTTGTATCTTTTTGTGAGGAACAGCTGAAAATATTTTGTGAGCTGACAAATCTGTTTTTAACAAGTTTAGCAAAGTCTCTTTCAGACTCACCTCTTTAATTGCTATTATTAACTATATACTGTATCCAAAAAAGTGCTCTTTGTCAAGAGAGCAAAATTTTTCATTTATTATTTTTCTCTTTCAAAATACATTTGTATTTAAGCTGATTTTTTAAAATTTAGTATAAACATGTATTAAATTGGAATAAATAGAAATAATTGTGAATTTTGGGTTCTGAAAGATGATAATTGAAGATATGCTATTTCATCTGCATTGAATGTTGAAATTAAACAGTGTTCCATTTTAAAAATTCCAAAAAATATTCTTATCATTGAATTACCATGATGAATTATTGCAAAACCCCCTAGTAATTTAAAGTTTCATGCTGTTAGAGCTTTTCATTTTGTTAGAATTTTGTGCACCCTAACTTCTCTGTACCATCATTCTACTTTATGCTGCTACTTCCCTGTGATAGCTTTAAAACCAGTTTCCCAGTCTTATTTTGCCATATGTCTGGCTGGTTTTTTTGGGATTCTTTTATTTCTGTGGTTTTTCCTTTCTTCTTCCTGTGCTACTTTGTGGAGTAGTCAGAAATCCTTCTCAGTATTTACCTTCAAAATCCTTCTTAGGACTTTATCCTCTGGTGGTGCCTGGAGATTCCATGTAATGTTACACACGCTAGAACAAGCCAACAAACTTGGGAAATTTTGACTGTGATGGGCTCATTGAGAATGTTACAAGCCCTTAACCTTTGCAGATTCTGAAGAACTAGTTATTTTTGATATGAAACAAAACAATAACAGCAAAAGCTCTGACAATCAAAGTTGATGACAGGAGTCTGCTTTTTGACTAACAAATATCCAGCTCCAAGTACAAGATGTAAATTTGATGGGGGGAAATAAGTAACAAAAAAACTGTCAACACTGCTTTTTTGGCAACTATGAACAACTTAATGCATGGATTTTTGCCTTCTTCCCTGTTAGTATTGATCGTCAGTGTCACAAAGAGCTCCTGTGTGCTGAAGGGATGAGTGTACAGCTTTTACATCATTGGCACTGGCACAATCCTTGCTTCAGAGCCTTTGTCAGGCATGGGAAAGCTGTACACCTGTCTTCAAGTTTCTGGGTGGGAGATTGAAGCTAATTCCTCTGGACCAGTTGTAAATGCCATATGGGGCTGAAAGAGTTAAAGTTGAGGGTTATTTTTAGGCAATTGCAATTAAAAAGGATTAAGCAGTTGCCTAAAGAAGAGCCCTTAATTTTCTTTACATGTCTATATGATTTTATTCCTTGGTTTTTGGTTGTTTTGTTTTTTTTGTTTTGTTTTTTTTTTTTTTTAATAATGACAATATTAAGAGCCAAGTCCACCTTCTTTCACCTATGGCTACTAATATGGGTAAGATCAGAGCAGTTGGGCTTAATTGTAAAATACTTCCATGCTGCTAGCTGCACCATAAATGACAGCAGAAGGTTCATGTTAGGAACAGTTTTGTGCTGTAGATAAAAGGAATTACTGATTATTGGATAAGCAGATAACAATGAACACTGGTTCAGACACATAATGCCTAATCTTCTGTCACATTGACAATTTTCAGACCAACTACTGCTTTGCTTAACAAAGTGTTTATTTACAACAGTAGATATTCCAAATGAGGAATGTGATGGGTACTGTGGGGGAAGAAAAAGGCTATTTTTCTCTTTAGATTATCTTTTTAGCTGATTAAAGTAAACCTCTGATTTAATTTGACATTTTAGTTTTTTGAAGTCTGTGAAAGTATTCACCACCTGATGTACCCATATAAACAGAGTATTTCTTTAATGCTGCTGTGGCAATCATAGTTCAGAGGAATCAGGACACAGACAGAGCTTGTTCTCTCCTGTTAACTCTTAAATAATTAACCTTATAATTGTGTTCACTTCAGAATCAGAGGAAAATGCCCTAAAATGTGGCGCATTTCAGAACATTGACTCCATCAGTCATGGCTGTGTCTATAAAAGCAGATAGCACTGATAGGAGTTAGTCAGGGGCTTGGTGTGATCTGACCCGGGTTACACCACCAGAGACACCGTGGGGAATTGTCCAGTTAGGAAATAGTCATTTACACCTAGACGGTGTCAGCCTCCACAGCCATCCTGCAGCTCCTCTCTGACCTGCAGGGACACAACAGCAAGCAGACAGCTTCCACCTGAGCCATCTCCAAGTGAGACAGAAGAGTGGCAGAGGCTGGCCACTGTACAGATGGTAATTACTTTTATCTACAGGGGTCTCTGCTCTTCCAGGAAACAATGGATTTCCATGGACTCTGGGAGACTTTGTTCTTAAACTAGAAATCTATTTCACTGAATGCACTACCAGACTTGCTTTCAATCTACTTGGTGGATAATGATCAAATCACCTTCTAAAGTATCTGAAAATTTGCCTGGAGCAGGTTCAGATCTTATCATGTCTTTAATGGTTACATTTTATTGGAAGCTTTGTGGACAGCCAGATAAGGGAAGCTTATGAATGTGAATTTCAATGGTATCACAGCACAAAAACCCCCATAACATAGAAAAATTGGAGTGAATGCTTTAGTTTCACAACTCCATGTTTTGTTTAATTTGGACAGGCTTTCATATGGCTACTAACCTGTAGGACCTGTGAATTTTAATATTTTTGGTGTCTAATACTAATTATTTGCTGCTTATGGAAAAAGTTTATCTATGTTTGCCTGCTTAAATCATTGCTTACAGCAGTAGCATCAAATACATAAAAAAGCCATATTAAACACAAGATAAGTATTTGTAAAGCATCATAGTGAAAGTCTTGCTACCTGCAAGGTAAAAAATTATATTAGCAATTCAAACTTATCACCTCAGCATGTTTTACTCTAATAAAAACCCATTAAAATATTGAACCCAATGAGATTACTGCTAAATATTGGTCTAAATATACTTTGACTTAATCCCTATTCATTTCAGCATAACTAGGTAGTTTATCTAGTACTTATTTAACTGAAAGTAATTTCCTTGTCTTTCTAATATTATTGAAAACTCTTTTTGAAGTATGATCCATTTTAAGAAGCAACTTTCAAGGCTATTTTTAATAGAGAAAATGAAAACAAGCTGCCAGGTGTGTTCAGTGGTGTAGAGAGAGCTGATATTCCTGTGTATGGGAAAATGTCCCTCAAGTCTGGCCAACATGAGTAAATCATTAAGCCAACACACTATCTGCCTGTGAAATTAACATAAGACAATTATTTGTCAGTATTTTTTTCACTTTTCTTACATTGTGTGTTGCTCAGCAATTAAAATGTTGTTGAACATAGAAGAATCTTGCTGACTCAAGATTTGTTTCCCATTTTCCCCAAGAGTGGGTCACAACTGAAACAGTTGAGCCAGTTAGATCTCAGTAGAAACCTAAACGTTTTGCACTGGTATCATTGGTGATTATAACAAAAATGGACCTGGGCAAAAAATTTTTGTAAATCTTGTGACATGGTTCTAGGCAAATGATAAATTGTCATGAATGTTATTTGGATCCTATTATATGTAAATAATGAGAAAGCTGTAAAATAGCTGGAAAGGGCAGGTCTCAAAATCAGGTTTGAGCAGGATGATTTTCATTTCTTTCAATGCAACTTCCTGCATGCTCAGGTGGGCCTTGTTCGAGCTCATTGTCCTATTTTAGAGATTAAAGTCATTGCCTCTGATTTCAGGATTAAAAAACGCCAACAAACTGAACATTTAACTAAATCCTTAGGATAAGCTTATAGTGCTGCAACTAAAGTTTCAGCTGTCTGATGTTCTAATTTGGTCAGGATTTAGCAGACAGCATTGACATCTCTGCTTTGTGCACAGGGTGTGTGAATTGCTTTGGGGTTAATCTGTAGTTCATGGCCAGCCTTGTTTCACACTCTGCTTCACAGCTTCAGCAAAAACTAGCTTTAGCCACATGATTCGGGCCCTTGTCATCTTTATGGGCAATGTCATGTTGTAAAAATTAAGGTCTTTAGAAAGCCTAGGGAAGAGATAAGCTAACTGAGAAGTTATTTTTGTTGCAGGTTTGGTACTTTTCTTGTCCAGCTGAGGGAAGATGCAGTTTCAAAGTACAGTCTTAGATTTTGGAGAAGTTGACTTAACATAGGCCATCTATTGTTTGAATTTAAAAACAGGACTCCATACTTACTTAGTACCATTAAATTGTGTCTAGTTGCAAAACAAAATGTTTTTCTGACTGCTGAGGTCCGTCTTCAGCCCTGAGGTAGGTTTGTAGTGCTGGTGAAGAGCCCTGGGACTGCAGAGTTCATCCTGGGAAACACAAGGAGGGAGTAAACCGTGCAAGCTCTGTG
This sequence comes from Cettia cetti, assembly GCA_013401135.1. NCBI lineage: Eukaryota > Metazoa > Chordata > Aves > Passeriformes > Sylviidae > Cettia > Cettia cetti. The sequence continues at coordinate 17,114 of VZUI01043251.1, forward strand.
CCACACAACTGTTGTGATTGGAACAGGATGCAGATTCCTGCAGTACCTTGGATGTGTCCCTGTGGCAAGGACTGTATATGTATCTTTGACCTGCTTTGGAGGCATTATGCATGTCTGGTGAAAGTCTTTTGTGTGAGGGTGTATTGAAGAAAATCATGTCTGAAGCTTGTGGACAGACGAATTGATTTCTAGGTAGTGCTGGTTAGAGAGAAAAATAGTATAAGCACTTATTTTTCCATTTGTTGTTGTTACCTCAGGTTATTGCTTATTCTTTCTTTTTCTTAGTTACCTGCTAAGGACACTTAAAACTTGGAATCACCTATGATTTTTTGTGTGGATAAAGAAATGGAAGTAAATTAAACTGCATTTATGAGTGCACTTGACCCTGATGTGTTCATAAAATCCTGTAAATGCTAGGTGGAAAATGGAATATAACTACTGTGCTAATTTCTGGAGTTTGTAAAAATCAAACAGCTTAATAGAAATTATTCTTCATTTTTTCTCCCTGGAAAGATTAAATTTAACAGATATCCTGTCATAATACCCACTGGACTAGATAAAATTTGTGAGAATGTTGGAGCTCCAGGAGAGACCAGGCCCTTGTCTTTCTGGCCTTCTCTCCAGAAAGCATTTCCAGGAATTGAGTAATGCTGGCTGCGCAGCACAGGCTGATTGCTCCCTCTTACCCAGAGATCACTATACTCTGAAATACTTTTTCTGACCTGGTGGCCCACAAAGTGCCTGTGCTTTCTTCACTATTAATAGAATTAGCCCATATAAATAGGTATTGAGATTTTAGCCTTCAGTAGGGGAGATTATTAAAAATAGCAAGTTCTTAATTTGGTCTAAAATTATTGTACATCAGGAATGCATTTTTAAATGCTACTTTTACTGTGTTCAGTTAACAGAAAGTTGTTTTCAGCATAGATGACTATTGTGAAATCTGGAAGGATTTAGATGTCTCTTGCTAGCATTCAATTTTTTTGTTTTGTTTTGACAAATATGGTGGTGTTAAATCATTGTCCTGGTTTAGGACAAATTAGGAGGAAAATCTCCACGAGGAGACAAACCTCCACTACCCCTTCCCCCCAACCCCGGGTTCGGGAAGGAACTCCTCGGAGGAAAAGTGGAAAAAACCTGTTTATTAACAAATAACAAAAGGAAAAGAAC
>VZUI01043256.1:0-62859 GCA_013401135.1 Cettia cetti
CCCCCCCCCCCCCCCCCCCCCCATTTAGTCCACTTATTTTAAGAATCAGCTGCTGAGTAAAATACAGAGAAGGATCACTTCTCCCCAGGAAAACAGAATCAGCATTCCTTGCTCTGAGATCCTGTCCTTCACGCACAGAAAGAGTGCCCATAAATCCAGAATGGTGGATCTGAGAAGCTGAAATAGGATATATTTGGATGCCTTCCACACACTGCAGCTATATTTCATAACCACTTGCAGCACTCACTAAATTTTGACATGGCTGCTCTTGAAAACACACTTTTCATGGGGGGAATAATTAACTGTGCACCTTCTACCCACTCAAGAGGTATCAGGCTGAGTGCATTATGAATAAGATGTGAAGTCTGTTGCTACTGCAATGGAACTCTTACGGAAAAAGAGTTTAAAGTTCTAGACATGATGGAAATTCAGAAACATTCTAAAACAGAACCTGTACCTCTTCTTTGCATTCCCATCAAGATCTCAGTTACCATGTTACCTCCCTGATCAATGTCAATATCTCTCCTTCTTAACCATTCAAATGAGCAAGAATTGTTCTGTGAAGAGGGAATGTCGTGACATCTAAATCAAGTTAAAGAAGAAGGATACAAAAATTCCTCTTTTAAAAACCTTATTTTTTGGGGAAAAAATTATCATTTCATCACCTACATCACAACACACTGGTTCAAAGCCTGACCTGAAGGAAAGTGAGAAAGAAGAAAGTGAATATAGAGAGGGGTGTCAGCTGATATACCTAGGAGAGAAGGGATTCAAGTAATGAACGGAAATTGGGGCTGAACATTGAGATGGAGGAGAAATTCGTCATAGGGGAGCTTCTTAATGCAGCACATCACTTCAATGCATGCTTTTTACCTTATGGAAAGATTTACAATCTTTCAATGTGTGTACTAGGTGCTTGACTTCCTCTGGCTTTTGAAAGGAATTAGATGCTCTGTCCTCTATGCCTTTGGAAGTTTTCTCCTCAGACCCTAACTAATCCTTATTCACTTCACTTGGTCCATTTCCAGCCTGAAAATTAAGCACTCAAGTGCTTTGCATAGGATTATGGCAAGGCTGAAGTTCCACCATGTGAAACATTTGAATGGACCAGCATCCTGACAGAGGCACCAGGGTACCCAGCCAATCCTGCTCTGCAGGGCAGCTTGGAAAGAGCAACCAGCCCCTCTTCTCCATTTCTGCTTTTTCCATCCCAAAATCCCAAATTGTTATGTAATGACAAACCCATAGTTTCAAAACAGAGCTGAGGCTTCTGTGAAAATTGGAGTTTTTCCTAAAGGGAGGATTTTTATACTTTAAGTACAATAGACACTCATGTAACCATGAACCCCCATTTTAATTTTTCTTTTTGCCTCATCAAGTACTTACTGAGCAGCAGGTACTACCTGTGATAAATGCCACCTGTCAAGACTTTACTTTGATCATGCTTCAAGAAGGAAGGATTTCCAAATCATTTGCTAGGAAATTTTTAATTCTTAAGTGGGTTGTTTGTTTGCCTCAAAGGAAGCACTAACCTATTTTACATTGTCAAAAATCTATTTTTAAACAAAATTTTCCTTTGTACTTTAAACATTCCCTAAAAATACTTCTTAGGCTCAATTAAAATGAAGTAGATGTTTAAGCTACTGTCTGATTCAGCAGCTCTGTCACTGTGCTTATCCACTGCCTATGGAAGGATCAAATCTGGCCAATGGCTCTGTTCACCTGAATTAGGGTGTTGAGTTAATACTGTCATTTGTCATGGCACTGAAGTCCCTCTAACTGTGTCAAATCACAAACAGGAGAGATTCCCAGGCCCTCCTGAAATTCTTTCAGAAGTCACAAGCAGAGCACAAGTATTACAGCCCTCTCACTAGCCCTTCCTATGGTTTATATTCACTGTCAAAAATAAAAGTAGGAGGCTTGGTGTGGGAGGTGGTTTAAAAGGTCACCTCTATAGCTTATAGAAAGGATTTGCTGTGCTTCACTAAGCCCCCGACACTGTACTTCAATTTTCCCAGTTAAATTTGACTTTGCGGGACTGGGCGGGAGGGGTGCAATTTATACAGCGCGGTCAGCACAAAGCGCAGCGCGATGCATCACAGGTGAGCAGTGCCAGCAGCAGCCTGGGCTTGGCTCTGCTAGGGACAGCTCTGCAGGGCAAAAACCAGAACAGCCTGTGTTCCTTGCAGAATGAAAGATTTGGAAGTGCACTGATACCCTGAGCTGTGACTGGGAGCCTTTTTATGGAAGAAGGCAGAAAAACCCAGCCAGGATGCTGTTATAAACTAAACATCACCTGTGAACAGAGGATCCGAGCACTGATACTGCACTAAGATTTTAATCAGCAGCAAAAGTAATGGAGGCTTTGCTTTTGCATTTGGAGGATGTTCTTTTCCACTCCTTCATCTCCTGTCTGAGGGAATTACTCACAGGAAACCCAAGAGCTAGACCCCTTTGTTTTGCACTTGCTGTTCTTAAACTCAAGGATTTCATTAAAATCCTTTCACGTTAAAAAATGGAAAATCTTTTGAGGAAAGGAAAAAAATAAAGCTTTTTTCCCCATTTTATTTACAGACACTGCTAAGCCTCCTTAAGCTACTTTTGCCTCGCTGTCTCATCCCCCGACAAAGCAGATGTGAAGAAGGCAGATATATAACAGTACAGCACACACAGCAGGGCTTCCAACTGTCAATAAATTTATGAACAGTTTGGAGATCTACAGGAGTTTTCTGAAAATTCTTGTTCTTTCACTAAAATCTGGCAAGCTCTCCTTGATCTTGGCAAAGAAAAAAAAATAAAATTACAATTTGGGAACATTCTGGTCTACTTACACCTGAAAAAAACCTTCACACAAAACGTAATCCTGATGTTGCTGGATCAGATCAATTCTGCTTGGAGCTCTCTTTCAAAATCCTCTGATGCTGGACTGGATAAGAGTTGCTGATGTTTAAAAGCAATTGGCAAATGAATTCTGCAGGATACTGAAAACTGAGCGACAAAATGTGAATGAAGTTTTGTTCACCATTAAAATAGAACTACTTTGTTTCTGAAATAACTTACTGACACTGGAGTTTTAAAAATAACCACCTAGGATTACTTTTATGACTAATCCCATGGGATAGTTCCCTTTCTGCCCCAAAACTGGGTAGGCTGTTATTCAAATGCTAATCGGCACAAACAGCTACAAGCTTCATTTTCACTGATCAACTTGAATGTGCAAGATCTGTGCTTCCAAATGTACTGAAATTGTTCTGCATAACTGCCTTAATATGCATGAAATTATAGGGGCACCCTACAAATTAGTCATCGTGTGCTTTGTACTTGCACCTGTTCCTGTGTCTACAACCTGCCAATGGCTGTGGTGAGTCCAGTGGGCAAAACCCCACACCTGGACACCCAAATCTGGGGCAGGGGTAATTACAGAGGTCAGCTCGTGATCCAAAGTAATTTAACACACCAGGCCCCAAATCCTACACTCAGGTTTAGCTCTTCTCCAGCTTTATGGATTGCCAAGGTTTTATTTAGGGAAGTGCAACAAGAAGGGTACTGGAGAGGAGCCTTGCCTACACAATTTTATTGTAACGGAGTTGAATTTATTCCAGCTGGCTTTCTGCAAGTGCAAATAGGGCAGCCAAAGATTCTACATTCAAGATTAAGCAGAATTTGAAAGGCAGAAAGTGTGTCTGCCTACAACAGCATCTCATGAGGTTCCACATTTCTTGCTGTGGTTGAAAAAATAATGAAGATTCTACAAAATGTTCATTCTTCCCAGCAGCTTTCCTTGTCCTACAGCTAGAAGGAAGAGATTTTTCAGGCTCATGCTGTCTGTCAGGCTTCATAACCATTTTGAACACTCATTTAACAGTTAACCACATCTTATCCATGCTGTTTCTATCAGCTGTTTTAATCAGAAATAAGTGTTCAAGGCCAGGAACATTCTGGTCTAGAGAAGGTATCCCTGCCCATGGCAGGGGGTTGGACTAGATCATCTCTAAGGTCCCTTCCAACCCCAAATATTGTACAGTTCTATCAGGGACTTAATAAAATCAAACTAAAGAACTGGGGCAGTGTCTTCATCTTCTTCCGTTTGGCTAATGGTTAACATGAGCCTTTCATAACTGGCTACTTGTATTGTTTTTGAAATGTGTTTAAAACAGGTAAATTTGAATAGAACAAGTGAAATTAACTGCAACATTAACTAGAATCTTGCATGTTCCCACCTTAGCTGGGGAGGGATGTAAGAGAGAGAAAGAGCAGACATACAAATCCAGACAATCATTCTGGCGGGGAAAAAAATTGCCCTGTATAAAACTGAGATTAAGCGAATTTCTGCAATTGCTGAATGACTTGGGAACTCTATTCACTTTAATGTACTATGAACTGTCATGCCCATCTTTATACAAAGACACTCAGTTTCTCAAAAGCAGCTTGCAAAAGTATTCAACATTTTCTGTAATTTCTATATGTATTTTTCTCCTGTAAAATGATACTGCTACAGACCTCTTGGATCTCCCTCTTTTCTGTTTGTATGTATTATTTATGGGGAGCACTGACTCCAACCTTTGCATTTAGGCTAGCACTTGCTATTATAAAATATTATTGTGACCTTTTTTGAGTTCTTAACACAGTGGTTTTTTGCAGCAAGCCTTGGAAACTCAGAAAATGCCCTGAAGGCTTTTCCTTGGTCCATGAAATTTGTTTCAGATTTGAGGGGTAATGATTCGAAAATCTCCATTTTGTTCTCTCCCTTTGTCAGCACCGTTTTGGCAGTCTCAGATAACATCTGGACACCTGGAAGTGCTGCACCAAGGCAGCAGCATGTTTAACTGGCCTGCAAGGGCTTGCATGGCAACTCCAGCCCTGGCCAGGTGCATGGTCCTGGAGAGACACTGGCGTTAGCACATCCTAAAAGGCCGCACAGTGCCCTAGGAGTGCTGAACTTGCTCTTTAGACAGATTCCTTTCAACTCTGCACTTCCCAGTGCCACCCTGGAGCCTTATGGATGATTTCACAGCACACCCATGAGCTGCTGGAGCCCGGCCGTGCCTTTCGCCCTTTGTGCACCTGAGCAGGCACAACCCTCACAGCAGCTCCTCATGCTGGGGAGACCCCAAATCCCTGCCCTACCACCAGCACAGCATCCCCAGCTCTGGCCCTTCCTGGTGGGTTCAGGGTGGAGCCACAGCCCGAGCTCCCTGGCCATGTCCCCAGGGCATCCCGGGGGAAGCAGCAGCTCCGGAGCCATTTTGCAGCGCTTGTCCCCACCACAGGAACACTTTCAGCTCCAGTGACTCCCTTACTCTGCAGCAGGGACAAGATGACAAATCTGATTATATTAACGTCCATTCCTTCACCCAGCCCTTCGGAATTTACAAGTTCACCGTATGCTTTAATGGAAGAACAACCTGCCTTTTTTTTTTAGGTAACTATTGTTTCAGTTTTAATGGATTCAGCCCTCCCAAGCGTGCAGTGCCATGTACACCCAGCAGTCAGCTCCTGTATATTCATGGACAACAATCCTCTCGGCAAAACCCTGAGCTCTGTGCCCAGTGTCACTCGGGCAGCAGTTAAGGGACATTTGCAAATGGGTCTCCCCACTTCAGGGGCATTTGTAGCCAAATTTTAAATGATGCTCAGATGTCTTTTTACTAATTGTGTCCAATTAACATCAGAAGTCTATATACATAAATAAACACAGGGACGGAGAAAGAAATATATATATATAGAGAGCGCTTCTCTAATCTATTTTGCCACCTCCCAATTTAACTACATTCCACTGCATCCGATTTCTAATTTATTATTATTTTTAAAAAATTCAAATAAGATGGATTATTCAGTTTGTCAGTGAGAGAAAATCCACACCAGGTACTGCAAAGAGCTACTTAGTGGCACTGTATGTGATTTGTTGGTAACTCACATTGAATTGTATTTCCCATTCCACTGTTGTGATACAGAACAAAAGATGTGCCAGCAAAAATGGCAAGTGAACATCTGCATGGAGAATTTGTGCTTATGGGGCAATAAGGCACATTCTCCCCACAAAGCACTTGTGGAAATGTGGGTGACCCAAACCCATGGTGACTCTTTGACACCACTTATCTCAATGGGACCTTGCCACCAAACAGGAAAAAAGATTAATTTCTGAATTTCTCTCCCAACTACACTGAACAAAAGCCCACAAAATAACTAGAAGGAAGGGTGGTGGAGTGTTTTTTCTTTCTTTATATTTTTAGAAGGGAAAAATTACAGATCTAGACTATTTTTTTTTCCTCTTGGTATGTGGGTGTCAGGACACTGCAGTTTCTAGTGCACCTCATGTAATATGATTTTGCTCATGTTTCTCTCACACTGTGACAAAAAGCAAAGTGAGTGCTATGGACCGGCTTCCAAAAGTGCAAAGTCCCATTATATTTTGTATTACATTTAAATGTGGTCTGGAGGAAATGAAAGACTTTATTCTGCAGAAGGAATGGATTTTCGCTCCTCAGCCTCAGTGTACACACACCTGCACCTGTGTTCCCACATCCAATGACACCAGCTTGTGGAGGAACCCCAAAATAAACACAAAAAGCTGCAGAAACTGTGTGCCATACTAATCCAGGAGGAAATTCTGGGCCATGTAGGTGTGAGGCTATTTAAAGGATTGCCAAAAATGTCAAAACGTTAGCAAGTTTCTTCTTGCACCTGCAAAGTGAGGGTTTGCAAATACCCAGTTGTCAGCACACGTGGAGGCAGAGTTGAGGCACAGGAAAATTCTGAGCTGGGGTAAACATTAACTTTTTGCTCCTCTCCTTATATGAAGATAAAAAAAGCAGAATGGTATCTTATGAGAAGGATTTTATAGACACCCAAAGCACAGAAGAGAGAAGTAAAAAATTCCAGAGCAGTTCTCCCAGCATGAAGAGCAAAGCCCTCAGCCATTCCAACAAATTTTCTCTGAGGAATATTTGGTCTAGAAAAGCAAATGAGAGACATCCACCCCCGGGTGGGCTGCACTCGCCCCCTCACATCCACACTAGGGACTCTGCTGCAGAGGAATTCCTGGATCTCTCTGTCTCCCTGGTGAGAAGGGGGAAGCAAGAAGGATCCCAGTGGGGACGTGAGCAGGAATATTGCCATCAGCCCCCTCACATCCCTGGCAGAGTGAGCCCACGTGCCTGAAAGAGCTCAAGAATGCCCATGGCTGCCCCCAGCTGCAGCACAGGTTTCCAGAAAGCCCTGAGAGCACCATCAGAGGAACAATCACTGTGAGAATAGAGTGGGGTTTTTTTCTTTTTTGAGATGACTCTTTTCCTCAGACTGCTTTCATCAAATATATAAAGATCAAATAAAGCCCCTAATTACAGTACATGTATACATGCTGGCTCACACTTAACTAATCCCCATATTAATGAGTGCAGGATTTTAACGTCTTAATTCGAAGAATTCAAGTCTTTGGAGAGCTTTTCCAAAACACCAGCAGTTGGGGTGCCCTGATGTTCTACCTCCTGAGATTCTGTCACTGAGAAGAAATGTATAAAAATGCTCCTTCCCAAAGCAAGGCCCCAAATGAAATTTCTGCCCCTAAACCCATCCTTTGTAATTTGCATGTAGTTTAACACTTTCCATTTTCTGTCAATTTTAACGTTATTTACAGTACAATGATGCCTGGTTTTAATTGAATATTTAAAGAAATGCTTTCTAACACACGAATGCTCAGTGCCTGCAACAGGAGGAAGTAACCTTGCTGTAGATGATTGTGCTCTGCTTTGATATGAAGTTTATTTCAATGATAAAATAGCCAATGGAACGTGTTCTGCCACGTTTACTCATATATAATTAAGGGCTGTATCTAACTTGCATGAAAACGCATCAAATGAAACTCTTTAGGCAGGAACTAGGGTGCATAATTGCTCTAAACAAAGTTTGCAAGTTGCATCCTGTCAAAACCCCTTCCCTTTGCCATATGAGCCCCTCTAGTCCACTGCACGTGTGCCACCTTTGACATGTGGGAAGGGAGTCCTTTGGATGGAGAAAAAGGTCAGTTCTTATAAGACAGATAAGTAAGAGGAATAAATTCCCCTATGCTTGAATATTAATTACTTTTATGTGAATAATAAACATGTCCCACGAGTCTAAACGATCCACTCATGTTTGTAAATGAGCTATCCACAGAGATTATTCCTACAGAAACTTGTGAAGACCTAATCTTGCTGTTGCTGAAGTCAACAGCAACATCTCTATAAACCTCATTATGCTCTGAATTTGTCAGGCCCATAATAAAATATTACAGTCTTTTCATTACAGGATAGCATTTCTCAAACTCCAGATTCACTGTCAGTTTCTCCAAGCTATGGATACCCAAATCCATCCTTCCAGAAATGATGATTTCATCAGTTCCTTTCAAAATGTGCACAGACACAAATATAAATGTTATTTAAAACAACTGATTTTGGAGGCTGCTCTATCCAAGCCAACACCCTGTGTTAATCCATATGGATACTTTTTCAAAACAGCTACCAGTGCACAGAAGAATTTCCAAATTAATTCCTTGTAGTAAAATTCACAAAGGTGCCATCTCCCTTAAACCACTGTGGCTGCAACATGAATAACACTTAAAACCCCAATGGTGCCACACATTCCCAAGTTCACCACTGCTCTGCTTGCTGGAGCTGTGTAGATAATTAAAAGCCACTCTAAGTTACATAAGAAGATTATTTTTTAGGAAACAGTACTTTAAAAGCTCCACTTTGCTTCCCCAGCACTTAGCTATTTGTTTCTTAGAAATGTTTTATTTTAATAAGTGTGGTTTTATATAGATGCTTTAATGTAAAACACATGAATATGAATGTGCAGTATTTACAGGAGATTTCCCCCCTGCATGCTGCTCTATTTTGTCATATTGTCTGCAGTAGATATGTGATTTTTATTTTCCCTTTAGCAGTGAGGTAATTTGCCCATGTTATTTGCTCTGTGGGCATCCTCGTAACACATTTTGAATTTATTTTGTGATGTCTCTTGAAAGCACTGCGAATCCAAGACATGCCGAATCAAACTAATGAAGTAATCCCTGCACTAACAAACCCTCCCTGTCTCAGCTCTGTTAGAAGCAAAAAGGACATGAGACTGATAGACAAATATTAAAGATATAATTCTTTTGGACTTGGTCCACATGTTCACAAGATAATGAGACCTTAACAAAGACACAGAGACTCATAGGGAATATTAGATCTGACATTTCATTTGAGGTGAAAATCGCCAGTCCTCCTAATGACATCTTTTCTTACCAGGTACAAGAAAAAAAAGGACTGAACTGTAAAAACTTGCTTTTTACACAGCACTGATTTTGATCTTACCATGCCAATCTTCATTGAAGAATTTTAAAGCAAATACAGTGAAGAGTTGGCAAGGGGGAAAAAAACCCACAAAAACAAGCTGCCGGTAGCTCACTGAGAATTCCTTTAATTTTAAGAGCCATGAAACAACCTTACTGATACCCCCATTATTCCCTAATTTGTGGCTGGCTCAGACCCCTAAGATTTAAAATGTTTTACAGGAAGCAGAGAGGTTGAATGTAAAGCGAGAATGTGCCTTCTCCAAGTCAACGCTATTTATCTTAAAATACTGAGGGTTTTAAAACCAGTTTACATCAACCCAGACATTTCCATTCCTCAAGTTGCATCTCCAGCTCAGTCTGTGACCTTACAATGCAATGTGTCAAAAAGAAGAGGCATCTGAATCTTTTATTCCAGCTGTAGTACTGCATCCTGCATACATTTATCCGTTTTGTTTATGCTCCGATGTCACATCCCATTCCACATTGGTCACTCAAACACAGCTGCCAAAAGTTATTTTCATTAAAGCCTTTCAATGTGTTGGGAGGGGAAGGAGGTCAGGTTCTGAGATGCCTCCTTTTTTGTTTGCTTGCATTTTGCTAGGGTTTCTTTCAGAAGAGAAGAGAAAATATCAAGAATACAGAAGAAAGGAAAAGCTTCCCAGACAATACCTCGGAACAAGGGAACGCCATGGCAGATACTCACCCCAGGGAGATAAAAGAGACATTTAAGCAAAAAGTTCCATTTCACCTGTCTTTTCTTAGCAAGAGATGATGGCGAGTGTTGTAAAGCAGTAATAACAGTAACTTCACTAACTCTGAAGCTTTATCCCACTAAAAGCAAGGGTCCTCCACTGTAAATAGTGTAGAAAAAGGTGGTGAGATGTGCTCACAGCTGATCTGTTCCCAATCCATAGCCAGACTATAGCAATTAGCCCTTAGGGTCTCCACAGAGCTCCAAAATCATTCTTGAGGCTTCATCTCCAAAATCATTGTGCAGGGCCTAGTCACAGTGATAACAATGTGTTTAATTTTAGTCATTTAGTTAATAGATCTGCAATTATGTTCTTTCCTCTCCTCACCCTTTCAGGCAAATTGTAAAACCTGGGCAGGCCTGTGAGAGAGCTGGAAAGGGACTCTGGACAAGGGCACGCAGTGGCAGGACATGGGGAACGGCTCTGGAAGGTCTGGATTCAATGTTAGGAAGAAATTCTTCCCTGTGAGGGTGCTGAGACTCTGGAACTGTTTGCTCAGAGAAGCTGTGACTGCCCAGCTCCTGGAAGTGTCTGAGGCCAGGCTGGATGGGGTTTGGAGCAACCTGGGAGAGAGGAAAGTGTCCCTGTCCTCGTCACATTGACCCTCTGTCTCCACTACCTTTCTCATTCACAAACAAAGGTCATTGTAAACTAGAATCATCCTGGAGGATGAATAGCAGGGGGGAAAGAAACAAAGAAAGAAAGGCATAGTGAAAGCGAAAAAAGAAAACCAGCAGCAGACAGCATCAGTTAAAAATACAATCTTTGCACACAGTGCAGCACAGTCTTAACATGACACACTCAAAGGTTTGGGACATGTTTGATGCCAAATGACCCCAGTAAATCAGGAATCAACCTTACTCTTTCTGCCTACACGAGCCTCATGAAAGATGAATAAACAGCAGCTGCTGTGCTATTGTGTTTGTGTGCTCAAAGTAATCTTGAGGTATTATTGTGAATCCTTCCAGACTGTCTAAGCCCCTACGAAGGGCATGTTATAAAAGGCATTCATCATCTGCTAAGAAGCTACATCTGGGACATTCCAGCTCATAGGTAGTCACTAAAACCATTTAACAGGGAGAAATGGCAATCAGGAAGATAATCAACTTGTACCACCCAAGAGAGAAATCACCCATTCCCTCTTTTGAACATTCATGTATTCTTAAGGAGATTAAAATCTCCCGTTGATTTTTAAGTAAAGCTACAGACAAAAGAGGGATGAAAATATTTTTTTATAATTCTTCCAGAATATTAAAACACAATCTGGAATGATGAATATCAATAAGAACCCAAAGCAGTTTTATTGGTTATGAAAAACTTGACTGTTAAACGTTGGAGAGGCTAAAAAACCCCAAATCAATGCTTATTTATAGCAACATTCCCTTAGTAGCTGTAAATAGCATCATTTTCACGGTTATAAAATGCACTGGCATGTGCTCTGCTTCATTCAGCACAGGTCACTAGTTAGATCCAGGACAGCAGATAAACACATGTTTTAAAAAGGGTATGTCTAATTCCCAAAACCTGGCCCCTATACACAATAACACCTCAGTGTTTGAATAGCATCCTCTACTTCAGAAGAGAATGTCTTCTGTCCTGAGATAACTATAAATATGCAGTTCTTGACAACTGTTGGTGATTCTTAATTATTACTGTTGCTGCTAACATGCTGGACATATTCCAGTGAATTCCATAGTCTATAATAGGAGAACTGTTCATCCTAAATTATAAATTTTTATTGTGAACAGACATATTGATCTGCCAGCAACAGTAATTTTATTTACTCAGTATCTGTAAGAACAGGCTTACAGAAGTCCTTTTAATTATTAAGTCTATGTTCAGTTGTTATATGTTATGTACAAATTTTGCTTCTTCTGTTAATTTTAATTAAAAAGTCCACTCCATGCCTGCTGTGTTCTTTTTCTACAAAGGCATTCAGAAGATTAGTCTTAATTATGGGTTTCAATATACAACATGGGAAGGAAAAAACCAACAAACACACCAACAATGATGGATGGACTGCATGGCTTTCTGTTAATTTCTCAGCAGGCACAGCCCTGTGGCATTCAAAATACAGACGAAAAATGACTTCTAAAGTTACTGAGGGAAAACTACCAAAAAGCAAACTCATATGCTGTGTCACAGGCTGAATCTTCAAAATTTCTTATAGCCATGGGTTAGATGGGGTTTTTGGGGGGTTTTCAAAGAGCATTTTGCTGGCAAAATTTGCTTGCAAAGATTTGTCCCGGTGCTTTCCACGAGTGCATTATGCACCTGATCAGACTCATTTCACGGGGTGTTAAGGAGCCAACTGGTTTAAGCATTTAGCAAATCCCACCAGACACCTGCCTGCATCCTTGGGGAACTGAATCCCTCCAGACAGCTGGATGAACACTGGATGTGTCCACACAGCAGTGTCGCTCACACAGGGACACGCGCCCGTGCACGCGCTGGGGACAGAAGTGCCCGTGGCAAACACAGCCCTGCTCTGGCTCGCACACATCTGAGCAGATCAGCAGTTTGCCATCAGTGGGTCTTTTCACACTTCTGCAAGCTTATAACATTACTTCATACTCTGAGGGAGGAACAGTTACAAACATTAACAAAAGAGATATGGTGAGGATGGAGCTACATAAACACTCCCTGCTTTGAAAGTTTTTGCTGCTGCTGTGTCCTTACTACAGAGAGCACCTGCAGCTGCAGAACGTGTCTGAACGTGCAGGCAGAGCCCTGCTGACAGCCCAGGAAAGCAGCTCGCAGTCTGCCATACCCAGCCCAGCTCATTTATGGGGCCCAGATGGACTTTCCCTCCCTGAGAGATGCTGCATTATCCATTCCCCATGCCAAATCCCTTGGAGCCCAGCAGCCACCCTGCCTGCTGGAACTGAAAAATGCATCAGCATCAGCCCCTCTCTGTTTTTCCACGATCTCAATGTGCTCATTCTTCTCCTCTCTGCCCTTTTTCTCCAGTTTAGCTCAGTCTGAATTTCATTACAGCCTTTTTTTCCCAGTGCCTCACTACATCCACATTCATCCACATTAACTCTGAATGGCAAAGTCTCACTATCTGTTGGGAATGCTGACAACAGATTGTTTCATAATTAATTGAAAGGCAAACCCTGGACATTCTCAATCAATGCTGATGGGAATTACTTTGTCCAGCTTCAGTAAATCAGCAGTGCGTGGCACAGGGAAACCAATAGTCCAGTTAAATACTAGTTATTTCCCTGAGAGCTAAACATACAATTTTAAATTTGTGCTTATTTTAAGAAACCTTTTAAAAGCACTGCTTCAATGGTGAGTAGTGTAGACATTTGGGGGTATATTATATCTGGTTAAATTAGCTAATATTTGCCTTCAAGCCAAGATTACATAATATTATAGTTTCCACTTTCAAAGTCAATGTGGATGTGCAACAGGGATCAGACATCCACAGTATACAGCTATCCTAGCAGAAACATGGAAGAGGGGCTCTGCTTTTTACATCACCTCTGAGAATTTGAAGATCAATTCAGTGGATGTGTAACCACTTTGGTGGCTGTGGCTGTGACACATCTGTGACACTCAGGACACTGTGTGCAGTGCTTTGCACCCAAGCTCTTGTTCCACTGAGTATGGATGAGACTCTGGTTTGGGCAAAGCTGCAATAACTCTGTATGAAGCTGTTCCACAGACACATTCATGCAGTTTATTTTTGAGTTCATCATGTGAAATAGAAACAGCCCTTTGAGATGAGGCCAATGGTCTAGAACCTCCTCCTCAGTTGCAGTCCAACCCAGAGCCTCTCAGCAGTCAGTATGGATGGTGTTAGCAGCACAAGGATGTTGCTCATTATCCCCCTAATTAGAGCTTGCTCCAAAGAACAAAGGTTTATAGTCTGTACTAATCCAACCCTGGCCATCTTTCCTACCTAAGGAATCAGGCTCTCACAAATTTTATCAAGCTTTGTGTCCTGTAAGATTTAACACATGGGATAAGATCAAAGGTCCTGATATGAATACATTTTATCTTTGCCAATGAGATACTTGAGATGGATAATGCAAATTTATGTAAATAAATAAACATATATTTATGTATGCATCCGAGTGCGCCAGTGCATACAACTAGAACCTGTATATTGCATATATATAAACAAACTTAAAAAAAACCCGAACAATTTT
This sequence comes from Cettia cetti, assembly GCA_013401135.1. Taxonomy (NCBI): domain Eukaryota; kingdom Metazoa; phylum Chordata; class Aves; order Passeriformes; family Sylviidae; genus Cettia; species Cettia cetti. The sequence continues at coordinate 14,229 of VZUI01043256.1, forward strand.
AATTCCTTCTGTAATCCAACACACATGAAAAGCTACCATCACACACATCTGCAGGGGGAAAAACAACTCAAAGCAGAACCTGAACTAATGAACCCCCATAGTTTTGCAGGCTGGGAATTGCTCCTGTGGCAATGGACCCCAGGCTGCTGTGTCAGCAGTGCCCCTGTCTGGGAATGGCCACGCTCCAGAGCCATATGTGTTGAGGGCCAGGGAGCAAACAACTGCCAGGGTTTGGAATGGATAGAAGGAACATGATGGCCTGTGTTATTTCTTTTCTTTCAGCAAGAAATTGGGAAGACGGGATATGTTACACAAAGAAATTCAGCACATTTTTATCATTCTGAGAAGCTGACAGAGTATCTACATTTTCAAAAGGCATCAACTTTTCTAAGGAACAGAGGACTGAAATGTTTAACCGTTTGAAAGGCTTCCTACATCACAGTTTTGCTGCTTATACTCTTGACTGAACCAGGGACACTAAAGAAGGTGTGTTCTCTTAACACTGCTTCAAACCAAACCAACACAGATTTCAACTAATACTTTTCAAATGCTCCCTTTTTTATTCTGTTCAAAATACTTTATTAAAATACAAGGTAATCTTGCACTATGTATTGGAGCATTGTACCTAGTGACAGTATAGTAAAGGATCTGTCAGGCTTTTCACTACAAAACCCTATTCTAAGAAAAAAAAAAATCCCTCTGGGCTGAACCTTGGAATACAAGAAACTTGAAAGAAATCCATTTTGTGGTTTTTGAATTCTAAGAGTGCAAAGAAAATGGATTTAAAATGTTTAAGCAACTGTGGCATGCTTATGCAACCCCCCAAAAAGAAATTTCATGTTTCCAAACAAAATCTCACTATTTTATTAATCTCCACCATAAATCAAGCAGACTTGCTTTTAAAATTAATGTACTCCCCTCAAAATCAGAGGTCTTCCACCCTTCCCAAATGTATGGTCCATTAGTGAGAATTTGTACAAATGTCATGTATTTCCCACCAAACTCAGGCTCAGGCATTTAACAGGAAATATCCTGGATACATCAAGACTGCTCAAATGGCTAGACATATGTGATTTAAAAAGACATGAAAGAAAATAATAGAAAAGGAAGAATAATGATGACAGCAACTCAGGAAACCATGAAAACCATCGGATTTATGCTGTTGAAGGGAGAAGGGATATGAGTGGCTGCTTCCTCACTGCTCCCCCATTTTTGGAGAAGGCTGAGTGGGATTTTCCAAGTGTCTAAACTGTGCAGTAGAGGGGTGTGGAGTTTGCTGAACTGCTGTGTCTGTGGATGGCATCTCTGAGTCAGGACAGCCACAGCAGGTCACAGACACCACTGCTCCTCACTGCAGGGAGACCACCAAGACAAGAGATTTGGGCTCTGGAATCCCTTTGCAATTGCAATGCTTGGGTTTGAGAGACATGAAATATCCTCAGCCCACAAGTCTTCAAACTTGTGGACCCATTTTTGCAGCTGGTGGTGCAGTTCTGTGTGGTGAATGCTCCTCACCATGGTGAGGAACTCACCTCACCTTCCTGGTGCTTTTTCATCACCACCAACACAAGGCACAAACCCCACATTCTCCTTCTCTGTGCTGGGATTTCATCCAACTCCAGCCAACCACCACGCCTGTACCCGCAGGATCCAATTCACTGCTCTCCTCTGCTGATAAACACAGGTTGCCTCAGGGCCCATAAAGCCTCCTTTTCTCCTCTCAGAACCAAATGTCCTCCCCTTCCCTCCCTCTGTTTGGACTCCTTTTAACTTTCTGTATGCTGGAACCATCATAACTCCTGCCCTATGATCAAACTCATCATGGAAGCTGTGGTTGTTCCTTGAAGTTCTGAACTCCTGGATCAATGGACAGGTTAAAGGAGGCAGATATTGACTCCTGGCAGGGGAGAGAGGGCTGGATCCTGACTCAGCCCCTGCTCTGACGCGCTTCTGCTGAACTCAATGGGAGCTAATCCGTAAAATGACTGGCTAAAAATTGAATCAGGATGTCAGAAGTCAGTTCTTTATCTTCACAATCCAAAACCTTTATTAAGTTCTCACTCAACCAAAACTTGGCAAAATCAATGGGGCAAATCTCAAAGTGCTTACTTGGTTTTTACAGTGTTAGGACTAAAGCAAATTTCTATTGAGTTGGAGCTTATTCGAGACAAGGCTCAAGAAACAGTGAAAGCCTTGTGAGATGGCTCAAGAGTAATTTGAAGTTTTATCCCCAAAACCTTTTCCTCTCCAAGATGAGGGAAATGGGATATTTGCATCACAGAAAATCTTTAGAGATGTCTTCTTGCCAAAAAACTTCCGCAAAAACCTTTGCTCTTCCTTCGGTACCGTTTCCACCAGTGCTGTTGCTCACCCATATAACACCTTCTTTTCACCCCTTCCTACACCATGAAAAAGTATTCTTCACATTCCCTAACTCATTTTTGGGGTAGGAAAAGAAAGGCTGAAAAATTCCTGGTGTGGCAGATTTGTAGCTGCAACTGACGCTCTTGTTTCTGATTTCCATCCCATATTAGCAAACCATGCTCTGCCTCATTTATCCTTTGTGACTGTGAATTGTTTGGTGCATGATACTGTGAGGTTTCTGTTTAGCTGCATTCCCAGCAACCTTTCCTTTCCTTTCCTTCCCCTCTGCAGGTTAGAATTCCTGTCTGTTGGTGACTGAGATTTTGAACTTTTTATCTTTTTTCAAGCTTGTCAGTAATAAGCACTAATACAGCCAAACTAAATCCACTGGTACTAAAACTACTTTTAAGCTTCCTGGCAGGGCCAGGATGGAGTAGGGACACAAATGCACTCAGGGTTCCTGCAAAGCTGTGATCCAGCTCCCCCATTCTGGGTACAGTCCCTAACTCCTCCAGCACAGCGTTTCTGCCTCATGATTTGTGAGAAGGCTTGTAACTGGCTTTATCAAATTCTGTACCTTTGATACTACACTGGCAAAGGTGCTGGTAGAAGTTCAATTACAGAATCCCTTGCTCAGTATGTTTGCTCAAAGGACAACAATGTCTTTCTACATCTTACAGGTTTATTTTACTGCTCTGAACAAGGTTGCAAGGTTTGGAACCGTTGAAATGGAATCCTTCCTAAATAATCACAAAATGCTCCCTTTGCGATTTAATAATCTCATAGAATAGCAGTATTTGTGTACACCCACTGAAATAAAATGGGAGCACAGTCATCCCCTGATATCATTACAGAGCTGATGGAAGTCATTCTTGAATTTGAAGGATATTTTATGCAGATAACTCTACTAAGTATATAAGGAATTTAGGCACATAATGTCAACAGTTTGCTGAGACGAGAGTTCATTCTGAAGTGAAACAGCTCATTTATCTCTCTCAGTAGTGCTCTTTGCACTACCTGCTTTAATTTTCCAACAGAAAGGTGAATAATAGAATTATTCAGAAAATCCTCCACAACCCCTCCCCTCGTCCCTAAATCAATACAAACTTTGATTTGCTTTGAATTTTCTCCCTAATGTACAATGAAGATGTAATTCAAATACTCCCAGGCACACAAACTTCATACAATATGCAGTATTAGTGCCTCACATGGCCTTTGATTTGGCATTCTTTGAGCAACCTAGGAGAGCCTGAATGTGCTTTCCAGTGCAGACTAGGCAACAGGAGCTCTTACACCACTTCACCTTCATTTACCAGGTGATATTAAGAAACACTGAAAAGACAATCATTATTCTTTGTCTGGCTTCTAATTTACTCTGCAGCTAAAAATCTTTCTGGCACAAAACCCTCCATCCAGCACAGGTGCAAAGAACTACTTACAGGTTGAGCAAAAAGGAAATGTTTCAATCTATGGATTGCTTAGTGTTTATACATTTGTAGTCTGACAGACAACTGCTATCTTTGATTTAAAATAAACAAAGTAGAAAATAAGCCGTGCCACGGCACTGTTGAGTTTATAAAAAAGCAGGACTAGACGAGGCAGTAAATTTCTCCATGCCCCAAGTTCCAGGATCCTGTATCATGATACAGAGCTATTCTCCAGGCTCGCACTGTCAGCAAGACCAGATGGGTCTGATTAGTTCCAACCCAGAAATACAAATGGTTGACAGTCTGTACGAGACAACAGGGAACAGAGAATTCAGTGAAGTGAAATGCTAGAAACCTCCAACTGCACACAGATATTCGCTGCTCCTCAGGCTACAATAAAGGAAACGCCAGGAAACGAGGAAGTTTGGCCCACGTTCAACAAGCGTGCTGAGCTAAAAGTAGATGGCAATCCACTTACTGCATGGCTTCCTTTGTCTAATACATCAGTTACTTAAATATAGTTTCAATGCTAAATCCTGGTGCTATGCAGACTGGAGCAAGGGGAGGAGTTCCCTGATCAATGATATGGGCATAATTACATTCTCTGCTGTAGATGGAGCTGAAAGTCCTTGAGGAGTAAGGCAAATTTTTTTTTCATTTATTTATTTTAGTGATGAACAAAATCTGCAGAAATGAGCACCTCACATTCACAGACTCACTTAGGAATTACAGAAGCAAAAGATTAAGTCTGCTAAAACTGGTAGAGGAGTGTGGCATCCTTCAAATTGCTGCAATTCTGCAGAACTGCTGAAATCCTTCCCTGTGATGGGAGGAATTACAAAAACTAAATGATAAACTCTTAATAATTGTGGAATACTTGTTTTGTTTCATAAGCTTAAATTACTTTTAGAGTGTTGCACAGGAGGGAAGGCCCATCTGCCTCTGAATAGTCACATGAACATTAGGAGACAGCAATAACTGCAGTGGGATGGATACTTGCTTAGGATTCAGAATATCAGAGCAGGTCTCAATTCCCCACTCTTCCAATCAGTCATTTCCTCCCTGTGCCATCTATATTCCTGGAGATGCACTAAAGATCAGTGCTCTGTATTTGAGATCACGTAAATACCTTAGAGACAGAAATATAATAATCTATTTCAAAAAAGAAAAAAAAAAGAAAAAAAAAGCTGCCTCAAGGACAGCCTGGGTAAGCTGTCTAGTTGATTTAGAAAACACTTTAAAGACTCTGATAAGCTCATTAGTACCAATGACTAGATATATGCATTCAAATCCCTGTAAATACAGGAGGGCAACATCATGGATAAGTATCTTCCTTTTTCATTTAATAAAGAGCTCCTAAGGACCACAGATTTCAGGATGTCTGGTTTCCTTCCATGCTCCCTCCCCAACAGCAGTGGAAATGGAACAATTGTTGTTTCATTTATTCTTTCCCGCTAGAAATGGAAATCCAGTTAGAGGAATGAGAGGGTGACACTGTCAAAATCCGCATCTTTTGCTGGGAATCTCAGTGTAATTTTCTACAACAAGGTTATCCTTCCTTCAATACAGATGAGGAAAGCTGGCACAGAGCAGCTCGAGCTCAGAAGCAGTTGCAGAGAGCTCAAGAGCTGCCACTCCAGCCACCAGCTGCCTTTTCACAGGGGCATAAACACTCCATCACACCGTGCTGCACATTTGTAAATGTAATTCCTACTCAATCAGCATGTTAATTCCAGCATGATTCATCCTTTCCACCCAAATAAGTTTACACTGACAGGTTTGTCAGGTACAGAAATACAAAGAATGACTGGATGTGTGGTTCCTCCTCACTCAATACAACCAGATGGACCAACAGGTGAGCAGACAACAGCCTGGGGCCAGAGAAAGGCTTGCAAATACCCCTGCAGTAAGCAGAATGATAACAGCTTATCGCCTTCATTTTTCCATAAATTTTAACGTACACACATGGTTTTAATAGGATTCTTTTAAGAAGCGATGGCAAATCATGAAACCTGGTATTTCTGCCATGACCAGCCCCTGAAATGCTGTCAGCTCTACCCAGGAGACAGGGATGTTACACAAATCCTACCCAATTCAGTGACAGTATCCCTGCCAGCTTTGGGGATGCACAACCCAGCCTGTAAGTCTTGTGAAATTCTCAGCTTTTTGAGGGGCTCCAGCCTTGGGAAAGATGTGACATCATTTCATTGCTCATTAAAAGCAAAGTGGATTTTACAATTCCTCCCTGTCAAGGAAAGCTGAAAAAAATCATCCCTGAAAGCTCTGAAACTGAGATACAAATATAAACAACATTAAATGTGTCAGGTCCCCTCACATCACTCTTGAGTTTGGAGGTCTGATGCCTGTTTTCCATCAGCAATACTATGACATGTTATCTTCCATGCAAAACTGTCTTAAAGTTGTATCTCCACTATTTCACCTACTTCACTCTTCACCTACTCCACACAGGGGTTGTGAGAAAGTCTGCAAATGGTTCCACAGTGTTTTGGATATGTAAAATACTATATGTTTTAAATATTATTCTTATTAGCATATGACTACACAAACAAGCTGTATCCTGGATCTCAATCAAAACAAGGCAAATGGAAACCCAAACCTGTAACTGAAGGAAGCCCCACTGACAAAAGGAATGGTAATCCAAACTCTGTGCTGCATTGTGCTTCAAATGGTCAAGTAAGTTCTCCAGAACGAGTAGGCATGACTATCAGCACATTCTGCCTAATTATTTAAATGAATCCTTACATTTTTTCTGAAAGTGCAGGCAATCTGCCACTCCAGCAATCCCAAACACCACCCTTGAGCACTTGTACTCTCATACAAACACAGCAGAACTCTGCCATTTATCACTGAAAAGACAACAATGATTTGAAGATCAAGGACTTGCATCTATCACATCAGTCACAGGAAAATATTGTAGAAAAATCTTTTGAAATGCAGAAATGGTTCTTCTGGGTGACATTCTTCCTTCTTTAAATCATTAGGAATGATTTCAAATGGGCTGCACTTTATTGGCTGCCACTATTGCTATTCCATTGAGTGGTATCAGAAGCTGTTTAACCTTGTCACCCTGCAGGAGAATGAGTTAAGTTCTGCTCTCAGAACAAATGAAAGGCAAACACCAGAGGTTAAAGGACATTTATACACAAACAAAAGGCACTGCTCCTTCTTTGGATGTGTGTTTTCTGAGGAACCACTTGTAGGTGCCTAAAGCTAAAAGGTTTTCCAAATCCTGGTATTTGAATATACACACATGCTGAAGAAGGGGTCCTTGAGAGAATTAGTTTATATTGAAATCAGGATTTTTGTTTTACTATTTTTTTTTTCCCAGAAATACAAAGAAAGGCCAGAGATGAACCAGAACCATGGCTGCAAACTTTACACCCTACATTTATGGGTGGGCTTTATCTGGAACTCTGTTTTGGGCCCTTTCTTGAATTATCCAAGGCAGAAGCACTGTATAAATCTGAGTCTAATAAAGCCAGGGTGATCTCTCTGTCAACATCATCTCTATCAGCACTAGAGATGGGGGGCTTGACTTGAACGTGAAGATGGAGAAATGCCTGCAAGAAAAACAGTAATTATTATAAAAGGTCTTTAAATCAGCTGCAGGAGTGCTTGTGGCACATGGCTGTAGCTGCACAAGCTGAAATGTGCTGCCATAACCTGCAGCCCCCTCTGACTTCAAAGGAGCAGGGCAAAGGCAGGAGGATGCATGGAGAATTGGGCTGGGGGCAATCCCCAGTGCTGCTGAGCTGCCTGGTCCAGCCTGCAAAACTTGGGAAGACAAATTACCTCCTCAAAGAGTGGTGATTTATCTGGTTATGTCAGTATGTTCATGTTGGTGTTCCACCCTTCTTCCTTCCTGAAGCAATAACCCACAGCTCCATGTGGAGCTCTCACTTCTAGTGGCCTCTGCTCACGGGAAGGGAATGCAGGAAAATAAAAGCTGCCACACTTTACCCTGAAGCTGCAAAATCTTTCAGGCCACCAGAGAACCAGTTTGGCACCTCCCTTTTCAGTGGCCCCATAATACCCAAATTCACTCACCCAACACAGCTTCTCCTGGCTGCTGGGATTCCCAGGGACACGCTCAGGACGTGTTTCTGCCTCATGGAAACCTTCAAACACCCTTTCCCACAGCTGACACCACACAAAACCCAATGACACATGTTATCTTGATGCTGAGCAGGAAAAAAACAGAAGGGAGAAAGGAAACACTTGTTCTAGGAAGCTGCTTCCAATATAATCATGGAACTATGTGCTGGGGAGAAAAAACTGTCACCTGCACCGATCTCCTGAATCTTCATCCTGGAAGAGGAGGACAGGAAAAGAAAAAAGCACAAGGGATGTTCAGGAAGAAGTAAAACTGCAAGGCTGCACCTGTGGTATCACCTGATTCTCTCCCAACAACAACTAAAAAGTTCTCTTTGGAGAGAATGAATATAAGTGTTGGTATCTAGACCAATCCAAATATTGCATCCACATGTCCAGAAAAATCCCATGAATAAAAGCAGTGTATCCTTAACCCAGGTGCCTCCCATGAGCTGTCTTTGGTTGTGATAAAAATTCCAATCCACACCTTTGGGAAAGCAGGGAAGACAGATTTTGTGTTTGACCTCAACACAGTCACCCACAAGCTGATACTTCTACTTTATGAACCTAACTGCACTTCAACTGCAAAAGAGAAAGATGGAATAATTAAATTTAATTCAGGAATCCAGAACGAGGAACAGAGGGATAAATCTTAATAGGAACATGGGATTAATATCTTAGCATAAATAAAAGTCTCAGGAATCGCGTTTTGATGATTCAACAGTTCTGCTATAAATAATTCACATCAATAAAAGAGAGATAACATCAAATTCAGTTGGAACATTGGTTAATCTGAGCATAAAGTGAAGGACTTCACTCAAACTAAAGGACAGCTATAAGTAACTGCTCTACTGTATGGGAATCAGCACTGAGTATTTTCTGCACATTCACATGCATTACAAATTGCTTTCCAAAATTACAAAAGAATATCTAAGGGGTGAAGAAGGATAAAAAAGCTGTCAATGGACACAGCTTAAATGCCTACACTGTGCAACAGAAAATGACTGCAGGATAAACAAGTCTGCTGGGGAATCCTTTGCATTCAAGGTGAGAAATACTTTGTCATTTCTAACTTAGAAAAACATCTGTGTTCACCTGCAAGTAGTGACAAGGAGGGTATCATAAAATGAGCCCACACATCAGGACTTTCTGGTTGCTCACTTCAGCCTGAATTCAGGGTTTCTGCCTCGACACCACGATCAGAGAATGGGCCACCCACACTAACAAACACCCCTTGTTCTGAAAAGCATAAAAAATATATATTAAATAAGCCATGGAGCAAGAAGCCCAAGGTGGGGGGTGGTGAGGCACAAAGGGATAAATAATTTGTCCAGTCTCATAGAGGAGTTTGGGGTAGGGCTTGCTGTCACACCCAGGTTTCCCAGGTGCCAGGGTGTAACACAGACTGCAGGAGTAACCTTCTCCCTGTCCCTGGGCTGGAATGTGATCAGCAACGGGATGGACATTAATAATGCATCTGAAAGGCTTATTATTTTTCAATGGTGTTCTTCACCCCAGGGAGGTTTGCAGAGCACTTTAACAATTATTTATATATGAGTCAGTTTTCCCAAAGAAATGCAGCCATCCCTGTGATCCAAAGTGGCAGCTGTGCCGCAGTGCAAAGCAGGAGTAAAACTGGCTGGGGCCAGAAACTCAGGGAAGGGACTGCACTGAGTAGGAACTGCAGGAAGTATTTAGGTAACAGACTGCAAGATTTAATTACACAAGTTGGAAGCCGGCCAGCAGGCATGAACAAATGTTTTCAGTGTTGTGTTTAAATATTTTAATTTGCTTTTTTTATAGATGTTACTGTAAAAATAATAAAAAATGGAAAAGGGTACTTGTTAGACAGAGCATTCCCAGCAAATGAAAAAAGTTGGTATTTTTATCCCCCCCAAAACCCTGTAAAATATACAAAAAAGTTCAACTCCTATTGAGATTTCCTTGAAAAGAGGGTAGAGGCTTTGCTTAAAACACAAAACACCATCATTGGAAAAACAGGCACCACCATCACTGTCTGCAGCAATTAGGAAGATGTAATTTTTCTTTCTTTAAGCACAATAAAACCCCCCTTAAGTCAAGGTTGCCTTGAATTCATAGATCATGGCTCAGACTCTATGTCCTTATTTCATTCAATAACTTCACTTACAAACCTTACTTTTTTTTCTCATCCAGCTCCTTCCAATTCTTTTTTTTCTTAAGGAGCTGACACTCAGCATGTCAGATCACACGCCCTCTGTCCTGCCCCACCTGTGTCCCTTCAGACACCTGGAAGCAGAGCCAAGGTCACCAAGACATCTGAGATCTTAATTAGCACCGCAGGGCCCTCGGAGCTGGCCAGCCAAGGTTCTGCTGTTCATCACAGCCCTGAAATTACCTTTCATCTCCCGGGCTTATGAAGATCTGAAGCCCTGGATGTGGGCAGCTCTGTGACAGACCATGCATCAAAGGCACACTGCCACAAGAGCCAGCACCAGCAGAACACCACCATGGCTCACCTTGGAAATCCCTGCTCAAAGCTGGGTATTTCTCCTCCTGGACTAAAAGCTGTTGTCTCCTGACTGCTAGGATGGATTAGCTTGGAAAGAGAGCTTTAGCCTTCTGTGGACTGGTATTAGGGCAATTAGAGATTACAGTGGAGATACCTCTAAGTCCTATCAGCACAGAGAACAGAAATATGCAGTATTTGGTACATTATGTCTCAATGACAGATGAGGCTAGGATCAAACAATGCTAAGCATGAACAGAGCCCTTTTTACTGAGTTTTGGGTCAATAACAGATAATTATGCACAAATAACATGTGTCAGGGGTGATTGATAGCACTCCAACCCACCCACAAAAGACTTCAAGGTGGGGCCAAATCACATCCCATAAATGACTGAAAAATAATTTGTTTGCTTTCAATTTTTCATCTCACACTTAGCATCACCTTGACATCTGTCTGTCACTTCAGACTCAAAGAACTTATTTAAGGAAAGCCTTTTTGTGGTGAACTTCATTAGACATCAATGGAATCATAGCTCTTTAGAGTTTTGAATGTTTTGAACATCTTGGGAACGGCCTTGCAAGAATGTGGATGTGCCAGGATAGCAGTCAGGATATACTTTTAACCATGCATGCCATGGGATAATTTGATTTTGCTTGATACTGCACAGTCTTAAAATATTTTTTTATTTTCTTAAGAAAATAAAAAGACAATAACTAAACTTACAGGAACACATTATCTACTGACAAAACCTAGCTTTTGAAGGTGTTTGGGTGTTTTTTTTACTTTTGCTTTTTAAATAATTTTTTCCCCACAGTCTATTTCATTATGGCCCATTCTGTCTCACTGTTCAGTGCTCTGGCTGTACAAGACTTTGATTACCATAAAAAGGTTATTTTAGAAACCAGAAGTAGCAACCTACTTGTGTGAGAAGCAACATGAAACACATTGTGGCTGGTCCCTCAGCAACAGTACAGGCCACACTTTCCATGGATTTGGTGCCCAGATAACATATATGCCCATGATATCCCAAAGTTAGCAGAAATCTGATGTTTGAATTACAAATGCAGAGAATTTCTTTCCAGGATCCCAGTTTTCAGGGTCTGTCACAGCTGAATGTCCTCATGTAACATATTCCAACTCTCCTGCTTGATGCATGAGAGAGATCCCTCTGCCAGAGGCACTTCCCTCATGGTTTCATGATTCCATGCTCAACCAGGCTTTAGGTCAGCAGGACAAGCCTGGATTTAGGTGACATCAGCAGCACATGGAAGGTTTGGTCAACAAGACTTGCAGCACATGGAAGGTTTGGTTGACAAGACTTTCTTGGGTTCTTTCCCTCCCACCACCCTCTTTGAAAAAAAATCAGAGGAAATGAGAAGTAAAGGATGGAGGAACATAGGAGGGGAAGCAGCAAGACCAGAGAGCATCCACCTCCTCCCTCCCAAATGCTTCCTGTTCTGCTGCCTGCCCTGTCTCCACCCACCCCAATCCTGCCCCCAGAAACCCAGGAGGTGATGAGACACATCTGATGCAGCTCCTCCTCCAGCCAAAGGCGTTACTCCCTGGATGTTCTGCTCTCCTTGGTGCCAGCCCTGCCTGCTGAGCTGAGGCAAACTCCAGCCATGGATGTCCAGGGGTGGGGCTGGGCAGGAACCATGGCCAGGGCACCACAGAGCCCCCAGGCCTCAGCCCCATTTCAGCTCTGGGCTGTTCCCAGCTGCAAAAACACTGCTGGGACCACCTCCCATCTCCCTTGGAGTGGTTGTTTACTTCTCCTAATTCAGACCTGCACTATGAAATATTAAGATGATATTAGGGAGAATACAGAAAAGTCTCTGAAAATAGACCAGTCCTGTAGCCACAGCTTTCACTGTTCTTCATACATTAATCAATAGTTCATATTTAATTAATTAGCACCAAGTTCACTTGGTGATGAAAGTAGAATTTCCATGAATAGGAAAATAAATTAATGTGAAAATCCAGTTCCAGGCTGTTCTAAAGACTCTCTCCCACTGACTTACATGTGATAATAGATGTCCCTTCTTTATATTATTAGGCTTTTTGAGCTTTTTTTAATTTTATTTTTTCAGAGGGGAAAAAAAAAAAGACAGCTCTTTTTTTCCCCCCACCATCTGGGCAAGAAATATCTTAAGCTCTTATTGCAGCAAAGCCACCTGTCTGGTTTAGTTAGATGGTATCAGCAATCTGTGGATCAGCACTGACTTAAGAGCACACTTAGGATGCATTATAACTGCTCCAGACAGCACTCGAGTCTAGAAGTACAGAACATTTACCAATTAGAGAACCAACCCAAAGCATTTATTTCCAACCAGAAATTTAATAAACTGCTCATATACTATGGAGTAAACACCTCTACTGCCGCCAAGCAAAGAATGTTTAATATTCAGAATCTATCTGCAACGTTATCATGTTCTCTTCATTAGAGCATCCGTTTTGTTAATTACCATTTGCTCATGTGAGTAGTCCCCTTGACTTTAATTGATCCATTTTCATGAATACGCAGAACATAATTTTATAGTTAAAGAATTCAGTTCCTAGTGAATGCAACAGCCGCTGTTCTCAAAGTTTAATTCTTAGCATAATAAGGAAATAAAAATGAGTACAACACTTTCCATCAGATAGAAGAGAAATGTGTGTAAGGCAGCAGTGAAAACAAGAATGAGTCCAAGACAAGATACCTGGCTATCAAATCCTTTTTCCTTGCTCCCTCACCACAGCAAAAAAAAAAAAAAAAAAAAAAAAAGCTGTAAGAAACACAAAAGACTTGGCTGGAGATAAAGTTCTGTTTATTATAATGGCAACTCCTTCACTAGCAGTGCTTGTGTTTTCTGAAAGGCCAAGAAGCCATCTGCCCTTCAAGAGTTTGGAGTTAACAGACCACGAGATGATGTGTGGAGAACTGAGGTTTTAGAAGAAAGAGAAACAGCACAAGCCCCATCTGTTTCCCAAGGATTTGTTCTCAAGCTCTCACTTCTCATATCTGCTCTGTGCTTACAGCTGAACCTTCTTGTTTATACTCCTTCTTATTCTAAAGACTTCAAAATGGATTAAGGACTTTATTTTAAAGTATCGTGAACAGTAGGATGGTTCAGTAAGATTATAGTAGCTGAAATTTGGAAGCTTTCTTTAGGATGGTAATTAAAGATAGAAGCAGCATTTTTTCTTTCAGAACTCCTTATCACATTTCACAAATATCAGATTACAGATGTAAACAAAGATAAGAGTTTGGGTCACAGTGAACTCCTCCAGGCTGACAGAGTGGGTATGGGCACTAGATTGCCTCCATTTGTACAAACTGTTCACAGTCCTGACTAGAAGGTGTTCTCATTTCACTGCAGGCTTTATGTCTTTAATTTTATCCTTAATCCAGAGTCTGAGGACACAGAGCATGAGATGACCAATAAATCTTTAAGTTTATAAACTAAAAAGGAGTCACTTTAAGTAATTCGGAGAGAATTAATATGTTTCAGGAAGCAAGTCAATTTAGTGGGCTAATTGCTGTGTGTATTTTTTTAGAGGCCACCTTTGAAAAGGTGTCTGCAATCACCAGGTGCCTGCAGAGCTTTCTCATGTGACTGATGAGAGCCACAAATCTAATGGGCTGCAAAACCAGGAATGAGAAATGCTGCTCTTTCAGATGAACTATTTACTCTGTGACCTTGCCATTCCTCCATTTTCATATATAAATTTGTTCTTTGAACAGTGTTCAGCAAATGTCTAAAGGGACAGAGCTGAAGTTATGTGAAATTGAAAAACAGAGGCCTCTTCAGCCAGCACCTGCATCTAATCTGGATAACCCAGTAAAATATCATCCTTTTTTTTCCAGAAAGACATTTGTTCCCCAAGAGACTCACATCAGCTTTGGTGAGACAGCTGACCCAACAGCTGAAACAGCACAAAGATTATGGTCAGCATGTGAAAGCCTTTTACAGCACGTCAGGATTTTGATGCTTTAAAACTATTCCAAATCCCTATGAAGAGAAGAAAAGGAGAAGGCAATCTAAAATGTCTTTGAAGATTCACTACAAAGTTATTTTCCTTAGTTTGGTAAGGAGGTAACTAGCAGACCAAACCAGAAAAACAGTTCCTTTCATGTGACACAGATGGATGACCTACCAATTCTGTCACAGACCACATTATGCTTTGATATATTAACTGTAACATAATATTTATCAGCTAGTGCTACAAATTGCTTTGAAGATGAAAAGCCCCACAAACCAGGTTTGGTGGTTTTGAACACAATTTAAAAGATGTGTTTTGAAAACATTATTTTTTTCAAATGAAATCTATTTTTAAAAAGCTGGGAGGGTGGCATTACAGGAGCTTTGGGGGTGGGGGTGTAGGGATGGAATGACATATTTATCTGCATTTATTAGCAGATATAACCTAATGCATGTGCTCCACCACCTCTTGACCTGCCAAAGTGCCACTGACCACCTTACAGAGAAAAGCCCTATGGATGGGCACTGCTCAACATGGGAGGCACAGAACCCCCTGGTATTTGCAGATTCTTAACCTACAGCACAGGGAAATTGGAAAACAGAGCCCTTGGGTCTGCCCACCCATCTTAGCAGCTGCTTCATGTGCAAGACACAATTAGGATTATTGTTTATTACTACATTTATCGCAGGTTATGAAATAACATCCCATTCCTTGCCCTTTAGGACTTGAACACTTCAATTACCAATTTCTTTTACCACAGAACACCGGTAAGGCTCTAAGTATTCACTGAGACAGAGAGAAAAATAGCAAAACACAGGAAATTATTTATACAGCCAATAAAGGAAATCAATTAATTCAATGAGACAGAAGATGGTAAATTACCATGTGAGTTGATGTTGCCACTGGTTTTATCAATAGCCTGTTGAGTAACTGCCTTTGCTCCTGCTAGAGGAGGGCGTCACAGGCTGTGTTCTATATAATTCAGACACTTTGCAGTCTGCATCATAAACATATTGATTACATCAGTTAGGGGTCAGGTAGACAGACAATAAATCATTGTTTATCTGGCATATTTAGTCCATTGCTTTTGATAACTCCCTGAAGGGTTTCCAAATCTCACAAGCAGTAATTTTACCTGGGTATGTACAGCATGTACTTCATTTTTTTGGACACCAATATTCATTCTTGCTGATTTCTTTTTTTCTTCCTTTTTTTTTTTTTTTTTTTTTTTTTTGTTATCAATGGTGCCAGACTTGATGGTGTCACCAAAGGGGAGGGAGAAGAGGGGAGTGCAGATGTTGCAATCAACTTTCTGCTGATGAGGATTTCCGGAGTCTGAGAAACTGCCTTGGCAGGTAGCAAACAGGGTGACCAAAGCCAGTGAGAAATTTGGATTACAACTGAATACACAAAAGGAAGTGGCAGCTGCAGTAGGGAAAGCAGAATTACAGTGAGCTGAAGAACAGGAGAGGGAAAAGTTGAGCTTGCAAAAGTGTTTCTCCAGCCCGAACCCTAAAGACAGATCTGGTGGCAATGGGAAGACCTCCAGGAATATTCAACCCTTACAGAACTGAGCTTTGCATTGCTGTTTTCTTCCTTATCACAGGAGGTGTATTGTTTCAATGAAAAGATGACACATGTTCCCTGTCTGTAATGCTCAAGCAGGAAAAGCCCAGTTCCTGCACTGAAATTCCCTTTCTCATGCAGGGAGGTTTTGTATTTTCTCCTTCACATTATCCTCATTTTTGGAGTATTTTCCTTTATCACTGCTGAAGAAAAACAATCTAGGGAAGCAGAAATGAAAAGAAATGCCTCTGAGAGAGAGTACAGAAGAGGAGAGTTGTTTTTGACCTCTCTTGTTTTGGTTTTGCTGGCTTTCATGAAAAATAAAATGTTTTTTAAAGGAATCGTTCTCAAATTTACAATACATAGAAAACTAATGGAGCTCACAGTGCTGGGCTATATCCACAGCTCTACCAGTGGGTACTGCATGACCTTGCACACACCTTTCTGCCTCAGTTTCTCCAAGTGTAAAATAACTGCACTGATATTGACTTCCTGAAATGCCTCATTGCCTCAGTACCTACTCATGAAAAATACAATTGCAAGAGCTGAGCATAATTATCAGTTTCTGAGCAGTCTCTGGAAAGTGGTGAAGTGAATCAGCTGACTCAGTAAATGAAAAGCCAGTTTTCCTCCTCAAGGTGTTAGAGGAAATTGTTACCTAAAACATTTAGGACGTGACCTTCAAGAGAATTCAGCTCCCCAGAGTTCCAATTTCTGGCCCATTTTTAGGCACTCAGAAGCAACTGCATTTCCAAGCCATCTTCTCCCAGAACAGATCCCAACATCTGCACAAAGATTCTTCTAAAACTCCCCCAACTCTGCTTCACTGCAGGGAAGAAGGACTCAGCTTCTCGAGAATCCCTCCATCCCTCATGAGCACCACGGAGCTGGTTGCTGCATCTGAACCTGAGCATTTCCACATGGAAAAAAGGCAGCACATGCCACAAAGCTCCACTCCTGCTCCAGAAAAAAGCCTGAGCACATGACAAATGAACATGGAGACATCTGTCTGTTTTAATCCTACAGGCCAACTCTGATCAGGGAAAGCTCTAACCACAAAAATTAATTCTCACAAAAAGACACAACAAAGACCTTGTTTGGTGGGGGTTTTTTTGTTTTGCTTTTGCTTTTTTCTTTTTTTTAAACCACAGTGTCTGCAGGGTCTTATTTCTGCAGGAAAGTGTTTTTACCCTGGAAAGGAAATGTAGTCTGGGGAAGGGAGCAACATTTAGTCACTGTCTGGGTGTGCAGGATACGTGCGTGCCCATGCAAGTGTGTAAATTTGATGCTGTCAGCAAAACTTGCTGTCTCCTGACAGACACCCCGTGCAGCCTTCAAAACTCCTGCAGTCAATCCTCTCACCTGTCAGCCTGAAAGATAACCTGGAGTGCTCTTCCCTTCTCTTCATCCACGGAAACACCAGCAGAGGTACAGTTCTGTCACTTGGAAATATGAAGATTCTGGGATTCTCCAGCACAGCCTCTCTCTGAGGGGTTATTTTAAACATTTTTATCTTCCAGCTCACTTAAAACTCTAACAAATAAAACTAAATGATGGTGTTAATTTTATCTGCTGCTCCATGTACTGCTGCAGTCTTCAGTCTTCCACTGCAGTCCAGCCTCCAGCGGCGCAGGCAGCGGAGCTGGACCAGTGGGCCCTGGCTGCCTTTACAAGATGCCTCAGCTAATAATCTGTCAATTTATCTCCCTCCACTGTTCTCTTCTGCTTTCCACGGGGGGTAACAAAAAATGTTCCCAAAGTTTTTTTTTTTTTTTTTTGGTTGCATACGTATGTCTATATAATTATCAAAGCATCACTTAACGTTCGCTAAGACAGATCGCGTCACTGAGCAATTCATTTTCAGCACTGCAGCCTGCTATGACTGGGCCTTTTGGCATAATTGAATCCAGACTACTGCTGTCAAAACAGGGAATTTATGAATAATAAATTGATTGTAGCCAGCAAAGCTAAGTCTGAAAGACAGAGGGTTATGTCAAGGAATAAGAAGAAATTTACAAACACAATAAAGATTAATTTAGAGTCAAACCTACAATGCTTCCACAGTGGACAGTAAAAGCAAATAAAACTGTTGTTCTTCTGTGACATAACTTATAGTGCCACAAAGTGCTTGAGCTCACAGACAGAAGTAAAAAAAGAAAAAAATGGACACCTGAAATGCTAGTGCAAACAAAAGATGCAACGTAGTAATTCAACACTGTGGATGTTGACACAGTCCTGATGGCTTCTAGGTTGGGTTATCATGGTTTATATAAGAGACAATGTGTTTTATTGGATCAACTGGTATTCAGAACAGCAGCAGGCAAGTGTTCTGGCATGGCATGTGTTTGTGAGATCTCTGAACTTCAAACAAGCACAGTTCAAGGCTTCTGTGCCAACAAAAGGCAAAAATAGGGATACAAAGGAACTCCACCCACCAAAGAAACAGCCAGAATTAATGGCCATGACTGAAGGCAGAAAATAAGCTGTAGGGTGCGACTGTCTCTACAGCAAAGGCACTTAGGAGATGGAACAAAGGGTCACAAGGAGGAACACGTTCCCTATGCCATCGCTTTGAAATCATGACGAGCTGCCTGTCTGCAAAGAGCATTTTAACTGCACAGATCTTACAGGAGCAACAGAGTGATGGGGTAAAATCCTGCAGCCTGTGATCTGTATGAGTCACTTGGTGACCTCCCATCCCCTCAGGGCCTTGGACTGTGTTAACCTCTGCCTGTCCTGTGACCACCCAGGGCCCTGCAAGTCCTGGCTCCACATGCAGTTCATCTGCTGAGAGGAGCTAATTAAGACAGCACTACTGATTCAAAGAGGGGACTCCAGCAATTTCTACTCATCTCCTCTTACTCCTGTTGTCTGGGAAATTGTTTTCTTTTTAACTTTCTCTAGCTCCTGTCTCTGATCATAGACTTTACAATGCCACTAAGCCTCCATAACTTTTTGTTTCTGGATTCCTCTTGTATTCAGAATTGGTCTGATTCGATGATCTTCAGCATTGCTTCAATCATTGTGGATGAGAGTCTACCAGGGCAAACACCTGCCCAAACCTCCAGCTCTCAACACTTGCTCTGCACGTGTTGGCCAAACTCCCTGCACATCACCTGCAGGTCAGACCACGGGAGTGACAGGCACGGACTAATAGGAGCAGATGGTCCCGCAGCTTAACGGTTCCCAGGGAGCCAATGGACTCAATAAAGTGATCATTAGCAACACATCATGTTGGTTTCATGACAAATTGTCCTCCAGGAACGTAAAGTTAACACAGGATCAAGACCTCTCTGCAGAAGTTTGCCATTAACAGCTGGTCAATTATTCTACTTTTAAACAAAATGAGTAATCATAACTGAACTCAATTTACTCAAGACACATAGAAAATTCCGTAACTGCCTCGAATTTGTCCTTCATTTAAAACAGCAAGTTCAAATAAACTAAACAAGAAAAAAATGGTATGACCTGGAGCTACCCTCTTTCACGCAGTAAATTGAAAGTAACCACTTCCAACTCAGTGGATTTATGAAGATGGGTGCTAAAATAAGGAACAAGCTGTTGGGATGAGGTCTTCCCTGGCAACATTCTGAATACACATAATTTACTTTTTAGCTGGGGCATGTCCTGACACCTAATAACATCCAGGTTTCCAGCCATGTCTTCCCAGCCTGGATACACTGCAGTCGCATCTGCAAAGCTCTGAACAAACCCTGAACACCTATAAAGCTCTAAATTTAAGCTGTGAATTTGAAAGAAACCCACCAAAAACTAACCAAAAAACCAAGTCCACTACCTGCTAGTAAATGAAAACATGGGTTGATCGGCAAGATTTTCAATAAGGAAATGGTTCTCAGGACAAGATTGATTTCGATCACAAGATACAGTAATTGGGGCAAAGAGATAAACTTTCAGTCATTGCATTGGCTACCAGCCTGAAAATGGATTTGGATATTCAGGTCAATTCAAAAGGGCAAAAATCATCATTTCAAGACAGTGAAAATTGAGGCTTTCTGCAAACCTCTGTTGACTTTGCTAAGAGCACAAACTCTCAAAAAAGGAGATAGAAAACCTATCTACACATTTATATTGATGTCTGTATTCAGAAAAGAATTGCTCTGTGCCCTGACCTCTTATCATAGCTAGTCTTATATTCTTATTCAATGGCATCGAGTGATTCTATCATTATTAAGACGACATGTTGATATGACATTAATAAGACAAGCTAAGTTCTCCCCCATAGCCTGACAGAATACAAAGTAGTTGATAGGCTTATGTTCTTCCAGAATTGATGGATTTTCTTATTCCCAAATCTTTCCCCCGCCAACTGCTCTCCCTTCTCATCTAAGAGGCCTGGAGAGAAGCAGGACACAGTGGACGGGGGACGGAATCAAACACTGCACAAATTTATCTTTACCCACCTGGTCCTCCCTTCCCTTCCACCCACTGTGAACATCAGGAGCAGGCAGTGACGAGGGACTCAGCATCCCACAGAAGAGCTTTGTGACACTCCCCCCTCCAGCAGACTCTCTCTCCAACACACATATGTTTGACTTCACTAAAGAAGTTGCCAGGGAACCCAGCCATGATGGAAAAGCAAATCTATTCGAGAAGGAGCAATGACGCCTTCTCAAGGAAGGACCAAAATAGTATTAATGCTGGGTACACTTCCACTTTCTTCTAGAGGAGAATATTAAAAGTGCACTGCAAATCAACAGCCTGCACATCTCTCTTGGATGGTAAAGTATTCTTAATTTTCAAGGTCAAGCCTCAGACTGTATTACAAAACACTCAAGGAAGTCTCTCCCATGCAGAGGATTGCAATTTAATTATTTTTCCTTTTTTTCAAGGTTTTGGGGTGAACCTCAAATTTATAGTCATCAACAAAAAAGAGAGACACTTTCAAGGAAGTATTTTAAGGAACATCTGTTCTTCTCAGAACTAGTGAAAAGGTCCAGATGAAACCTTATTTTGGATACTGTAATGCTCATCACATCTCAGCCTTTAACGCTCTGCAGCTCTGGATGATGCTGGTCAAATTTTACCCTTTCACACTACAGTAAATCTAGGCTAAATCCACTGATTTAGCTGGAATTACTCGCGTTTCAAGCTCATTTCCTAGAGCATGAAAATGTTATTGTGGTAAAATGAGTTATTGTATTTTTCTCTCCATTAACATGGATGTGTTTCATGTAGCAAATGCTGGACGCAGCCACTGTGTGCACCACCAATGATGAGGGAAATCAGTAGAAGATCAGAACTTAATTGTTAAATGATCTTTCAGATTGTCAAAAAATTAATGGCACACTGTGGGCCATGTAGTGCATGCCTTGAAAATCTCAGTGTAAGTTTCCCAGCTCATTTAAATAATTTCAGTTTATACATTTAATTTGCTTTTTATGCAGACATTTAATTTGCTTTTGTTTTGTTTTTTAAAGAAAAACACCACGTATTAGGAATCTTTATGCACGCACATGTACACGCACAATTTCCAAGAAAGTGCTAATTTCAAACAAATTGTATGGAATGTAAAATTAACAAAATGCAAATAATATAAACAATCTAAATTAAATATTAAAACAATGCTATATTTGAATGACTGGATTTTATTTTCACAAGAAGCTAAACTATAAAGCATTCTTACCAATGCAACACCCAGCTGTTTGGTGTTTAGAAGTGGAATAACATTATTCTAGTGCAGCTGCTGTTATTGTTTGCTGTATTTCTGCCAACTCGTGTAAGCCAGAGATGTTCGTCTCGCGGAGAGGGACAGCTCTGATGAAAGCTCCAGTTTGACAGATGCTCCCATCAACAACTTTGTTCCTCTGATTGACTACACGGTATTTTAGGCAAATTAACCTGTCCAAAAAAATTCTTTATTGCCATGCTTGTGGCACAGATGGAAATATGAACTTGACAATTCTGGGTACTGGCTTAGCAATTAACTGAGATGTTTCAATAGACTAATGAACTTTCATTCAAAGCATGCTCCCTGTCAGGAGAAGAGACAGGCTGTTGTTTGAGAAAGTGTTACAGAATGTCAAATAGATCTTGACAATGATGCTACTATGAAATCTGAAATATTAGAAAGGCACAGAAAGGAAGTCATTTAACACCTTTATAATCTCGGGTGATCCAAGATGAATCTTTATTATCAAAGTCTGAAACTCTATCGCATTTTACAGTCCTTTTGCTGTAATTCACACTCTGGATAATAACAGTTCTCAGTCACTACAGCTGTTCCATTTTGAATGGTCACCCATTATAGAGGAGGAAAGAAAAAAAATCAAGCCATAATTCTTCTGGTTTATGAAGATATTAACTAAATATCGAACTAAATAATTAGCTAAGAAACTATTACGGGAAACCCAAATGATCTGAAATAGTATGGTTGAAAGGAGAACTATGTGTAATTAGTGTATACAGACAGATATTCAAAGGATTTATTTGCTTAGGTAGAAATGAATGGAAGGTTCTAGGGTAAGCTGAAGAAAACATACAGAGATGACTTAAAAACATACATTTGAGAAACTGAATTGACATTTCTGGGATCCAGCTTATACAGTATATGCACTACTCTAAATGCAAGAACACTGGACAAATCTCATCCTTGATGGCCTAATTCCTGCACATTTCCAGGACGGGGGAGAAGAGCAGCAGGCCAGAGAGTAACATTTTGCTAGATCAGAACTGAAAATCTGATGGTTCTCCCAGCTATACTTTTCAATTCAATTTATTCAACACAGGCAATCTATTCTTTAATTTTTTGAGAGCTTCATGAGATTCCTTTTGTTGGGAGTAGCTAAACCTGTCCCATTACAGTCAGGTACCTAACTCTGGGTAAAAACGTGCACCGTGACAAAATATAATCCACTTTTCCCTACACACCTCACAAACAGTTTGAATCTCATCATAAAATATTAAAGCTTAATATTGCAGTTGGTTCCTTCTGAGTATCAAGACTTGGAGTAGCCCCAAGCATGTCAAACACGCATTGGAAATGCTATATTTTTATAGCAAGGCAACGTGTTAACTGATATTCTGCAATATTTAGTCTAAAAAGCTTTTAAAATTCTTGAAACCATTAACTACTTGATGACCTAATAGCACTAAAATGACCATTAAACTTTAGAGTGGGCTTTTTAAAAAGTCATCAATAAATAAAATAATATGAAAATACTACTCTGCTGCTATATTTAATCCTACAACTGGAAAATTGCTTCTCCTACTTAATCTAACTGCAATATTCCCACTGGTTTCAAAGTAATTCCACATATTAGCTTGTAACTTGGACATGTGCCATACCACAGAGATTCTTTGAGCTGACAAATTAATAAACCAGGTGAGATGGGCAAACAGCCCTGACCTGTGTCTCCCTCCACCTTCCAGGTATACCAAGAGCAAGGTTGGATCTCTGGATGTCACTCGCTGCTCCAGAGCAAAGCCCAACCCCTCCTCCATACAAACCACTGGATAAATCATCTCTCCTGACTCCTTTCTCAAACTGTTATATGCTGCTTACATCTATTCCTCTTGAAATGATGCTCACAGCCATAAGTATCATAATTAATTATGCAGACTATTATTGTACATGACATACCTGTTTCTTACATTTAACCATCAGAGCAAGCTCTTTAGCTATGACAAATGGGAATACATGTTTCCAGTGCTCTACTTTTCATTAAAGAAGAGACTCACAGAAAACAGGCTGGTTTTGTTGACCAGAATCAAATAGGAATGTTTTCTATCCACTGCCTCATAGTTCCTCCCAAAATTTCCTGTTTCACACCATTTCCCAATATCAATTTATGAATTTTTTTTATCTCTGGAGATGTAATACAAAACCTGAAGCAGTCAGAAGGCAAACATCCATTTGAGCATCTTTCAGCTATACATGATATTCAGCAACACATTCCTCACCTAAACTGCTCACCCTGATGCCACTGGATCAAGGGATGAAACATCAGAGTTCAGAGCTAAAGGGGACAATCCAAAGCAAAAAGGGCTTGGGAAAGACCCTGTGTGAGGAATTACTCCAGCCAGAACAGAGAAGGTAGGCTGAATCCTTCGAGAGGAACAGCAGCCCTGTTAGTAGCAAGCAGAAGGTCCACAGAAAGCCCTGTTCAGAGGCAAAAATAATGGGGATCTCTTTGTTTAAAGGTGGTAGAAGAGCAAAAAGCTCGGAGGACCTTTGGTATCCTGCTGTGATCAGTGCAGTATTTGTGTCCCAAAGCACCTGGTTTATATTCTCCAGCACAGTGGCTGGGGAGCAGGATGTCAGGCTGGAGCTCTCCAGAACCTCTCTGTCTGTGAGGGATCTGTCATTGAATAGGGAGAAGTGGGCAGACAACCTATTGACTGCACAGATCAATTCCTTTTGTTATCCTGGCCCATGAAACTCTGCCAAATTTCAGCACCAGTAAAATCATCTGAAATTCTCTTTTAACTTGAGGATGAGGTTTCCAGCTCTTTAAAGCAGCCCGCTCTGATATCAGGCAATGCAAAGACACTGCTGAAAGAACACTGCAGTGAAAGGCCAAGAAAAGTTCTGTTTGCCAGAAAGTGGAGTTGAAAGGCTTGCCTTGGGAACTGTAATCAAACGGCCAGATTAAAGCAGTGCTGGATCTCCTGAAGTCCACAGGAATCCTCAGGAAGGCCCTGCTCACGCCCCAAGAAGACAATGAGTCAGCGGCTGCTCTCTCTGTTTGAAAAGCTTCTCTATTTCTCCCTGCATTTCATTCGTATCACAACGAAGATGAAAGACCTGGTGACTGTCACATGCCTGGTACCTCCTGAAGCACGGGGTGCATCAGAGGGCAGAGCAATGAGCTCCACTACACAGGAGGAGAGTAATGCTGGGGGGGCTGGAGAGGGACCGCTGATGGAACTGCAACAGTGGAGAACACAGCCCCACACCCAGCAAATGATGGGAGCCACCCTTCGTGAGGACAGGTCCTGGATGCACTCCGTGGTGCTTTGAAGTGATGGAAAGAGGACAAGGCAGCATTACTTAAATGAGGAACATATCTACAGCTATATAAACACAAATGTATATACATCAAAATATTTACAGCTGTACGCTTTCGTAAATCACTGCGCTGCCTTCAGTCTGCAAAACATTGCTGGTGATTTCAACAGCTAATTACTTGGTATTTTCCCCCCTCATTCTCCTAGTTCTTTATTCACTATGAAAATGACAGTTGTAACTCCTATAAAATGTTGATTCAATTTGAGACACTTGGTAAATTTACCATCACCCCTTCCAAAGCAAAATTAAGGAACGCCCTACCAACCTGTTCCTGCTTTATAAATAAATTGTACTTCCTGACACAGAAATTAAATGTGTTGCTTCGGTACGGTGGTGAACTGAAGCCAGACACACATTTTATGGAAATCTATGACAAATGGGCTAATAAGGATTCTTTATTTTTCATTTACCAAGTTCCATCTTTCTGTATGAGCAATATACCATGTAGAAGATGACTTTGAGCTTTTCTCTCCAGATAAATCTGAGATACTCTCCCTTATTTTTTATTTAACTACTGACTGTTCAAAAAGCCCATTCTTAAAGCTGAACCCTAAACAATCTTTCATTTTCCACAGCACAGCTCTTTACTTTCTTGAGTCAAACCAACAACAGTCCCACTTTGGCTGAAATGGTAAAAAGGTGTTTCAGTGCTTGCTGCTGCCCAATCATAATAATTGTGGGTGTAAACGCATGCCCTTGTTTCAGAATTGGGAGTTGGAGGCTGCATCCTGCCCATTATATTTAATTATCACCATAAGCTCTCCTCCTCCTGCCTATTCCCATGATGGATCACAGCTCATACTACATTAGCAAATTTTTTAATGTGGGCACCATTTCCTTATTATGGTTTGCATTGTGCTTAGCACAGTAGGACTCTGTCCCTATGTGGCATCATAAAACAGTAAGCATAAAATAATAGTAGTAATTATCAGTAGAAAATAATTAGATGAAAAAGACTGTGACCTCCCAGTGACAAATCACATAAAACCCCAGTACATAAAGCATTCAGGATTCTTAAAAGCATCAGCACAAGCAGAAGTCATGCTGGCGATAAAGACAAGGCAAGAGGCCATGGATGGAAATATTGTAATGCCCTCTGGGAGCATTTCCACCGACTGCAGACACATCTGTGCTCCTCTGTAATCGGGAAAGACAGGCTCACCTGGAAGCTGGTGAGTCACCCACAGAGCATGTCTGTCTGCACACACTGAATGGGGGCAGAACGGGGTTCTGACTGCATCACCCCATTTCGAGACCAACACTAAGGAACTGCAGCACTCCCCTCTGAAAACCGGGCACAGGCAGCATGCCGGAGCTTCCTAAGAAAGCTGCTTTTTGCCACTGAACCTGCAACGTTCTGCTCTGAACCTCTGTTAGACAATAACTCATTATTATGAGAGAGGTCGCTCAGCAATTCAGAAGATGACACATTGGGAAGCAGCATGCACCTTGCAGAGCACTTAATGCCCAATTCAGACATTCAGACACAGAAGCTTTTCAGAGAGTCAATGATGAGCCACAGCAGCCACCCAGAGTCCTGCCCAGCATTGCTGGTGATGTCACTCAACACAGCTCCCCTGATCACAACCACAGTTAAACACTAGACTTGAGCTGAGGATCCATCTCATGGTTTCTTTTGTTCAGGTCTCTATGTACTTATTTCTCATTTTTCAGCCAGGCAACATGAAAACACTAATAGAAAAGAAGCATCCCCACGAAGGCGATAATGAGATGGTAAATCTAGCGATTCTCCTGGAGTTCCTGTAAGCAACAAAAAAGGAGTTCTTTGAAGTAGAGGTTTCCATCAGAAACACACAGAGTAATCTTTTAAATACTGCATTTATTCAACAAAAATATTTCAGTGAGGCTGCACAGGCTACATGCTTGCAAGGGTGCCTCTCCAGTCCTCTGGGCAATGAGCCCACAGACAGTTCCAGCCAGGAGCTCCAGGATCATGCTGCATCTGTTCTACAGACAGAAGGTGCAGGAGGTTTGAGTCCAGCAGTTCCCATCCCTGGGGCAGAGGGCTGTGCCACTGCAGGGCAGCTTCCTCCATCTCCACTGACCTGGCTCTGTATCAGCACTTCTCTTTTCCCTGTAATACCTAGAAATGACCTATTTATTTGACGTGCAGCTCAGTGCCTTAATAACTTCACCATTAGTGATGGAATTTGCATCCTCACTAATGCTTGGACTGTGGAATTATCAAAAATACCATTAAAAACATTAATGAATCTGTCACTAAATGGTACATTTTTAATGGCACCTGCTGTATTAAACCAAGTGTGCTGTGAGCAAAAAGGATGTTTATTGAAAAGAATGTTTAGTTTGCAAAGCTTGGGTGCTGTCCAGCCTGACTGGCTGTATGCATTAAGCAAATCCTTGTCCAGAGATTACAACACATTTCCTCTCATTAGTGTAAAGTGAGTGACATTGTGAACTTTTGTGGGAAGGCATGTTTCAAGAAACCAGAGAAGCTGGTGTCTGGAAGGTAACCACAGGGTCATTACTGCCACTGTGATGGGTAAGAACTCAACAGCAGCTATAAAAAATGACCTATGAGAGCATCCATGGAAATTATTCCTTCCAGGACTTACAGCATAGCCTGAAAAATGCACTTTATAACTTCATATAGAGACTGTTAACCAGACATGCTCTCTCATGGCCATATTCTTCTATTCCCCTGAACACTGAGAAGGTGGTAATGAACTTCTCCCCAAAGGTACAGAAAATACATCCCTTTACCAACAGCCCTACTGGAAAGAGATAGTTTTGCCCATGTCTGTGGGCTCTGCTTCGGGAAGCAGCAGCTGGCTCACTCACTTCCACTGCCTCAGAGGCATAATTCCCTTCTTCAGCTGGAAAGGGGAAAAAGCTTTCTCTTCTTACTCCCTTCTTTGAAAAACCTCAAACACAGAGTGCAATGAGGGGAGGACTGCTGGTACTCCACTGCTTCCCCAGAGCCCCGAGCTGCTGTAACTCAGCTGAGCACCATCTACTGAAACAATCGTTTGTTTATATTAAATCTTACTTCAAACATGGTAATGGTATCATTTTATATTTATACAGAGCTATTCATCCCAGAGGATCCCAAAATGTTTCAGCTACTTATGGGCAGCAGCTGTTTAATAGCGGATGGTATGACTGCACAGCAGTGCAGGGCAGGAGCAGGCAAGAGCTCCACATCCAACAGAAACTGCAGGGGGAATTCAGGCAGGTGAAACTGAATTACCCAAACTGCAATTTAGCCAAGACGCCTGGGGCTAACATCTCTCTGCTCACAAAATGTTGCCCTTAACAATTCGGAGGGCATTCATCTGTTGACAAATAGAGAGAAATGTCTTTGGGTATTCATGCAGCTTGCTCAACTCAGAAGCAAATTGAAAATTATAATAAAGCCTGTTCCACATTCTTCATTCATTAAAGCTGTGTTTGTGCCACGTTATTTCTGGGCACATTAGCATCTGCTGGGAAGAGCTCATTAAATGACCATTAGCCTGCTCTCCTCTCCTTCCAAGACAGTGCAGGAGCTGAAAGTCTGTCCTTCCTCCACGGCACCACACATGGAAATGCCAACAGGACAGGATTTCATTTTGGCAATACAGATAACAGACAAAGCTTTTTTGTTGGAAGCAGCTGTGAAATAGAAGGAAGAAAGTGCAGGAAAAAATGTTGCTGAATAGCAAACCTAGGAAAAAGTATTGCCAAAAAGTGAAGTCATCGAGGAACAACTGCAGTCACCCAAAAAACAAAACAGGGACAACCCTGGCCACTGATCTACAGAGATTTGCCTCAAACTCACAGATCCCTGGTCCATCAGCAAGTCAAAAGGTAACTAAGGGTGTTGAAATGATGCTTACAGCAATGGAGCTAAAGAAACATGCCTTGGTCCCAGAGTTTTGCCAGACCCATCTGTAACAAAACCACATCTGCAGCAACCAGAGCTGGATGCAGAACTGAATCAGCCTGAGCTCCATGGAGGAGGAGAAAAACTTGTGGGAACAGCTAAGTTGATGAGAGAATGAGAAAGAATCAGATTTGACATGGGAAGCACCAAAACCCAAAGCAATTCTCAAGGTCTCATGGTTGCCACAGTGCAGATCAGCTCTGAGATAAGCTAGAGGTGACACATTTACATTGCTTTGCTTTTCTTCTCTTCTCAAAACAAATTACTTCTCACTCCTACTAGCAGAGCACAAAACAGCAGAGCTGGGGTTAACAGACACAAAAGTAATATTGCAGCTGCAGGAATGAAAAGATGGGAAGAACCTTGCAATCCAAAAGTAAATAAAAGAAGTTGAGGGCTAAAAAATTGTATTTGGGGATTTTTATTTTATGGAAGGCTTTCCTGGTGGAGAGAGTCCATCAGGGCACTGGTTTTATGGCCTGTGCAAAGATTACTGGTTTATGTCTTCTCCCTTTTTTTGATTTACAAGGAATATTTGATTTACAAAAATATTGATTTGCAAGGAATTACAAGGAATAATAAGGAGTAACAGAAATTGTCATAAAGGAGCATGGCTCTACAGTCATCTCCCTTCTTATCACATCAGTGATACTCTTTCTTAGCATCCAATTTGGAGTAAAGCTCAAAAGAGTCTATTGGTGGCAGTCACAGAATAACCCAGCAATCGTCCTCATGACCACTTAACAAAATCCACACATTTACCCAGGAGATTAGCCCAGGAGATTATGCCTTTCCCTGGATCTATGGCTGTTTGGTGCTTTAGCCTAATTTCTCAAAGGACCAGTATTAAAGAATCTCAGTGTCTCTGTGCTCCCCCCATGCACTCCCCTCCAGAAACTTTGAGCCCACCACTTCAGCTGACCAGAAAGACAAAGATCTCAAGAACTTTTATCAACAGGTTCCAGAAAAAAAAAACCCTGTGTAAGTACCTCCACCAAGGAGAGCTGCAGTGCGAGCTCAGCTCCTGCCAAATTCCCAGGCATCCCCCTGGGACAGTGTCCCCAGGAATGCCCAGCCACGGCCAGCACTGCTGCCACAGCACAGCTCTGGAGGAGGCAGCTCCAAGGGATGTGCCAGCAGGAAACCAGGCTCCAGCAGTTCACCTGCTTCTATCTGCCAATCTTCCTTGTCCTAACTGCAGCAGACAAACAGGTTTTGGAACCATCCCAATGATATTGTGTGTCAGAGAGTTCCACAGACTAATTAGAAACTGCACAAAGGCTTTTCCTTCAGGGTGCCTTGGGTTTCTCTATCCCCCGCTTCCCTGCAACCCAGAAGGAATTAGATAGTCTACATCGCAGACAGTAATTACTATCACTTTCTCCTCTTAATTGATCTGGCTCCAGTGAGGAATAAGAAATTAAAATAATTAGCAGATACACCTAGTGTTGCTGAAGTCCCACCTACACATTGGAGTCTATTTACTTTAGAATCAGCCGGGTCCATCTCTTTCCCTGCCTCACCATGTCTGACTCGCCAAGCTTGGAGAACTTTCCCAACTCATCCATAAAACCCAGCTGTGGCTGCTGCACTGGGCAAGTGCTCCATCACTAGCATGGGTGAAACAGCTCTTCCTGAGGGCTCATTTGGATGGCAAGGGAGGCTCAGTGCTCTCCTGTCCCCTGGAGAGACAGAGCATTACGGGCAAGTCTTCATGCTGTCAACATTTATACATTTGCTCTACTTTCGCAGAGAAACACACACATCCAGGTTGGGAAGAGAAGCTAAAGTCTTGGAATAAAAATAGCACATTTATAGGATTAATTTCAGTTTTGTTCCTAGTGATTTCAGCATTGCATTAATTAATGTTCCATCTTGACTGCTGAGCATCGACAGATTTATTTTATTTTAATAGGAGGAGAGAGCTTTGAGCACCATGTGGTTTTTCCCAAGCACTTGCTCCTCCAGTAGCTAAATGGGGAGATATATATCACTTAAAGTAAATTGTGCCCTCTCTCTGCCCTTAGCAAATAGTCAGTGGTTTTGGGTTTTTTTTCTTAATTTTTCCTTCTATGCACAAATAATCTGCATCTATTGCCCTCCTTTCAAGAAACAAGAGAAAATCCAGACCCCAACAAAGTTCAATCTTCCCCTCCCTGCACTCTGTAAATTTAGTCAACAATATTAATCCACATCGAACAATTCTGCAGAGTACAACAACAAGCTGGTTACACAGACAGGGATGCACTTGGAATTTAAATGAGTTCCTGTTATTCTCATTCTCTTCAAGCCTGTACAGTGCTGAAGAAGCCTGTCTAATGTCTCTTTAACAGAGAGAAAAAATAAATTTAAAATATTTTTAACTATTCTGCTAGTACTATTGTCTGTACTCCTGAAGGAGAGTTTCTGATTTGCCCTCCCTCCCCAATTAAAGGCAGTCATCAAAGATACACATTGACCCAGTTGTCTTGACAATGCTTCATGATTAAAAGACTCAAATACCTTCAGCTTATCATGCATTTAAAAATATAATGAAAACAAAGAGTAATTTAACATTCTGCAAGTTTTTTGTTTCTTTATTCCTTCCACTTTGAAATTCTTTTATTATTTTTTTATTCCTATTGCAATGCTACTAATGAGGGCAACTCCAATACTCATTGTGCTAGGAGCTGTAGAAACAAAAAAGATTGAATATGCTCTTATTTAACCTGCATTCATTCTATACATTCTCCCACTCTCAACTCAACATATTGTGTAATGACTGGACTAATCCCTATCAGGGAAATGGCGAACATTTGTGCATATTTAAGTCAAATCAGGTCATAGTCTGTTCTTCCTGAATTAAAACACATTATATTCTCCTGTCTCCTTTTCTCCAGTACATAAAGAGATTACTAAAAAAAGCGAAGAGATCTTGGGTATCTTTCAAAGTTCATCTGTTTGTGTCCTCTTGAACAGCACCAGGTGCATAAATAAATGTGCCCTACTGCCTTCAAACCATCCTTTCCACCAACGTGCTCATTGGGGAACTCTCTAACCCTGCACCAATAATCTCCACTCCTTGCTCTCTTCTAGCATTCACTACAAGCAGTCTGCTGCCTTCAACATCCAGGGAAGCCTTTCCATGGGTCCACATGGACACAGGAACAAGGATGGCATTGACAGGCACAAGTGCCCAAGGCCTGCAGATTCCCCTCCACTGGGGCAGTAACAGAGGCGAAGACAAACATTGAGAGAAATGTTGGAATACTGACTGTGTGAAATTGAACCATCTCTAGGGCTGAGGATAAATTCCTTCATTAGAACCACCCCTCAGACAAAAGTCCAGTTACACTCTGGCCCTACAACACTGTACCCCAAAACAAAAACCCTAATGGAACACAGAGTGGATATTTTCACAGTCATGCTGACTGCTATTGGTATGCTGAACTGCCTGTGACAAAGGAATGAGTTTGCTTTTCAAGGCCTAAATATTAAATAGTATTTTCTTTGAAAACTTTGCTTGAGAAAAAAAAAAAAAAAACAAACCAAAAAAACAAATCACAAAACCCCTTGCTCTCATTTGAGGTAGAAATTTTTCTTGGTGTTTTCTCCTGGGCTCTTAGAGCTCCTTTATACATTTTGTTGTAAAGAAAGAAGGAAGAATTATGGTAATTTAATGTTTATTCTTCTTTGAGAACCACTCTTGGCTCTTCTGTATAAATAACTAAATGCTCTTATTAGTCCTAACATACTGAAAAATACATTTTATTTGAGACTTCTCAGTGTGAAACCTATGGCAAACCAACTTGTGTCTCTTGCCCATTTTTTTCAACAGGAGTCTGATATTTCCCCTCTATTTTCTTCTCACCTGTGGTTCCAGCAGCAGCCTCCCTCCAGGTACTAAGGATGGGGAAGGACCATGCTCCTGTTGGGACAGAAAAGCTCTTTTCTGTGATCAGTCCAGCCCTTGCACTCATTTCTGACTGTGAGCACATGGAACTGCTCTGCAGGCTCCACTGGGATGGGCACACACACCCTGGGAGCAAACAGCAGTGCCAGGAGCTGATGCCACTATTCCCAGGAATACTGTGGAGATCTTCACAGGATCAATCCTCAGGAATTGCAAAGCGCTGGGATGCTCACATCACGTAGCCGTACCTGTACTGGGGGGGGCAGCCATGATGAGAACTGCACTAACACAGCACATTCCTCTTGTTTTAATTGAAATGAGAGGCTCAGGAAAGATTGTGATTTCTGGAAAAAAACCTCACATCTCCAGATATCTGTGATAGTAAGTCAAACCACTTTCTTTTTTTCCCCCAAGTCTGAAATTTCCATGCACTTTAGGCTAAAATGCTTTCAAAAGAGCAGAAGGACAGAGAGGTTGCTTGTGAAGTCAAGGAAGAGAAAAATGACAGTTCGAATTTTCAGTGGGTTGAACTGCCCAGTGGAAATATCTCTCACTTCTCACTAACAAGGTAGAAAGCTGAGAAGGAACTGTGCTCCTCACTCAAGTGAAAGAGAACATGAAAATTAAGTACAGCATCTGCTCCAGCATAGGCTTCAGAGACCTCAGCAAAGAGGAGCAGAGATCAAGCCAACCTGAATTTCAGCATCAGCTCCAAATGTACCTCTCTGCCTTGGGGAAACTACAGTTTCTCCACTGCCATTTTTTTCCATCCATAAAACGATGATGATAATATTAATTACCCAAGGCAGTTAAGCTGAAGTATGGATTTTCTTCCCACGTGTTTATTCCACATTATTATGGCACATTTCTATAGAAGTATAATAGCAGAAATGTTTGAGCTTCTCTAATCTTTACCACACTACAGCTGCATTTGTGAGCACCCAGAGCTCAAATTGGCAAGTATTTGTTCTCTATTTTCATATTGATTTCAATAAGACTTCTGAGCACTGAGTGTTTTCAAGAGCAGTTTACATGCACAGGTCTCAAAGTAGCACATTGTCAGTGAATGGAAATGAATACACGGTAAAAAATAACAGCTGCAAAACACAGGGGGATGTTCTACATCAGATGCAAAAATCCTCAAAAGAAAACTGTTCAGAAAAACTTGGGTTTTTTTTCTTTCTATGAAGTATGGAGATTAGCAGACATTAAGCACAAATACATAATATTCTACATGTATCTCTATAAACACATGATTTTCTGTCTTTCTAAAACTGTTCACAAAGGAAAGGAAAACTACACAAATGACTTGTTGATTGCACTGTGAATCTAAGAATTCTCTAATTATCACTGACATCTCCTCATAATTTCAGAAGCTAAGTTGTTTAAAAAAAGGAAATCAAATCCTGACACTAATAACTGTATCTTTCAAGTTATTTTCCCCCTCTCAGAACAGTAACTGCTTGTATGTGCTAATAGCTATTTTTTAAATTTTTAAGCTACTTTTACAAACAAATGCAAATATTGATGATGCAAACTCTTAAGAACAGTAATCATTTTTTCAGCAAGTGCATAAACCTCTGGAAAAGAAAAAAGAAATCTGGGCTTGGGAAGCACATGCTGGGGGCTCTCTGCATTTTAAGAAACTCCCTGTGCATTTGAGGTGGGAAGCTGGGAGTTGAGGACAGCCAAGCTTCACACACCTGCTCTGCTACGTCTAAACCTGGGCCAGATGAATTTGAGAACTGATGAGGTCTAAGCTGTCTTGCCAGCACACCTATTTATCAAATCCCTCCTGGCTCAACAGCCTGGGCCAGCAGAAGACACTACATCAACCAGAACCCAGTCCTTGTGAGGGATACAGCAGGATGCACAGAGACTTCTCCCATCTTTGGACAACACAATTTTGGAGGTCAAAGCACTCTGCAGCATCAGTGGGAATGCAGGGATAATGATACATGCTCTCTGTCTGGCAAAGAGTTATTTAGCACATGCCAGAATACAGCAGTAAGGAACAGACACCTTTCTCTCTCTGAAAGACACTCCTTTCCTTTCCTGCAAATCCATTCTTAATAAGAAACTTGCACAAAGAAAGGTGGCAGCATTTTTCCTTCCCACATTAAGGAGACTAAGCTCTGAATTCTCATTTTGTGGAGAATGTTCCTTTAGAGACATGATGGCTATAAATTTTTTTAAAGAGACATCATTTCTGCATAGCACAGAGAGGTGGATTTGGATCAATGTTTACAAGATGGTAAGATGCTGCTGCCCAACAGAATTAAATGCTCCATTTTTTTAAAGAAGGCAATTCCTCAAGAACATCACTGAGGCTGGATCACAGAAAGGGGGAATGCCATGAACTCCCAGTCTTCAGGCTGATCAAAATGCAACTTGTGCCGAAGAGGTTGGATGAACCTCAAGTGCACAGCTGCTTGTTTTACAGTTTCATTTTTTACATTCTGAAAGTTTATGTGATCTAATTAGCCATTTTATTTCACAAAAATACATTTTGTCACTGTTGGACTTGGAGCAACTCAAATGCAAGGGGTTTCCTTATGGGAGAGGCAGACAGGCACATGGAAAATAAGCATTATGCTTCCATTTCAGAGACATTAGGATGGGGAAGCAGAGCTGAGTTACACTTGAATGGAGATTACTTCACCAATTTGAACATTTACGTGCTATAAATACGTTTAAATCTAGCTAAGAAAAAACTGACAGTGCCTAGCAGGAGCACCTAAGCATTACTCCAGCTTAATGAAAAGGCTGAGAAA
The DNA here is from genome assembly GCA_013401135.1 of Cettia cetti. NCBI lineage: Eukaryota > Metazoa > Chordata > Aves > Passeriformes > Sylviidae > Cettia > Cettia cetti. Next base: position 49,752 of record VZUI01043256.1, read on the forward strand.
GCAAGAGGCAGGAGAGGCAGCGTGTGCTGAGCCCTGGGTTATCTCAGCACTGACCCCCAGCCAACTGCGAGGTGCAGCAGCACCTGGGACGTTATCCCAGAGCCATCTCCCTCCCCAAACCCTCTGGTTCCTTGTCACACTCTGCCTGCCCTCTCCTGCAGCAGCTTCTCTGCCTCTGATTTTATCTGGTTCCCTGACATTGAGGATTATGAGACCTCTCATTTCCAAGCACTGTTCAAGGGTTATCCAAGGTGCGGGTTTTGCCAGGGAAAACGCAGCAATTACGTTCCTGTGCCTGTAGCTGTTCAGCAGCACCAACACCCCAGGGAAGACATCCTGGCCAAGAATATATCCAAGACATCTGGATAAACGAAAGCATCTCATCTCTGGAGCCAAATGTCAACCAGGCACTTTTAAAAAGAACTGAGATAAAATATCCACCAGTGCTTAAGGAGCTGATACAGACCTGTTGCTGCTTGACCCAAAGCGGCTCTTAAGCAGGAGTTAAGATGCATCCTGCTCTCACATAACTCTCTTCTGAGAAAAACTTTTTTCACAGCCACAGGACAAAAATATGCCCTTCCTCCGCTGCCTTATCTTTGCAACGTGAAGGAAAACCACCCAAATTAAAATGCCTGAATTGAGACATTACCAGGAGATTTCAAAAACAAGACAGAGCCTCTTGTTAACATCTTACTCACTGTTTTCACGCCACCACTCGTGATAAAAGCAAAGTATTAAGGCATAAATTAGTCATGGAACAGCTGCATACTTAATACATACAGTCTTTTTAACTCCCAGGGTCTGTGTGTATAATCTGCAGTCCTACATTCATCATGATGGGATAGAAAGTACCAGGGAAGGACTGACTCTCCCCATCTGTATTCACCTAAAAAGCAAACACCCCAGCAAAAATCAGGGTGTGTACTCTGTGGCTGTGAATCCCCACCAGGGATATGGGATAAGCAGTGCTTGCTTCCACCACTTCTTGCATTAAAAGTGCAATTTGAGTAACCTGAGGCAAATCATGACACTGCAGAACTTCTTGAAAATATCTGAACAATAAGCACTTTGTTTAAAAGAATCTGTGAATGCAAACACGTCTAATCTACTGAAAAACTCAGTCTCTTTCTGTTTGTCCTTGCTTTAATCCAACTCACAGGAAATGACATTTAGCCCCAAATGACAGGGACCCATAATAAGGATAAAATACCTTTCTATTTCAAATGCCCATCTATCACTATTGAAAATATGAATGTCCCTTGATGGTGCAAGAAGGTGCATTTGTTTCTCTTATAGTGTTGATGGATTCATTTCTTCTCATTAGAAGAACAAATCTTTTTGTGAATCTTATTGCCAGCAGCAACATGATTGGCTCCCAACCCGGATCAGGCCTCCTGTGTCTGACAGTGTACATGGATTTGATGAACGACAGCCCTTACAGAACAATTGGCTGATCATGGGGAAATAGTACTATTTTACAGTCAAAAAATATGGCATGGATAATAAATGATGGGCTGTCAGAAAAATAACAACCTATGCACTTGAACATACAGGTAAGAAAGGGATCAGATCTTCTCCTGTCATTTGACTTCCTTTTACAAGATGCTTGTCCAAAGTCACATCAGCGTGCTGGCCTGTAAGTCTCAACTTTCTTGGTAAACACATCAAATGCACATTCACTAAGCATCTTGTATGACCACACATTAAACACACTCCTTAATTTGCCTATTAATCATTTATGCAGGAGGAATTCAAGCATATTGGCACAGAAATGTTGATGTGTGGTGGTGAAGATGCAATATCCATGGGCTCTGGACATTTATTAGAGGTGCTGATGTGCTGAAATGGCTTCCACACTATTATTAGCTATGCTCTTAAACTTCTCTAGACCAAGGAGGTTCAAAGTTTCCTGTTCCATTTCCATACTTTACAGACTTAAGAATCAATTCGCATTTCCTTGCTCTCTTTCCTAGCTTGCTTTTTTTTTTTAGCAAAATTTTCAGAAAGACAACACAAACAAGGTTTTTAAGAGATAAGGGATATTTAAAGTATCAACTAAAAACCGTTAGAGTGAAGAACAGAAGGGTTAGTCAGGACAGTGAAACTTTTGCAGGAGTCATGATGCCCTTCAGCTGTGAGAAGGGAGTGGTGATGGGTTATGTCTTACCGCTCACATGACCGATAGCTGGGAAAGAGCTGCAGAATGAGGCCAACTTCTCAGCAGAGACAGGGCATTAGGCACAGAATTAACTGCATGGGATGGTGTGCCAGAAGTTCAACAGCACTGGCCCACACCAATTCCAGCCCTGTGCTTGTTAGGGGGATTTTCAGCACCAATCCTGCACACACTCCTCAGGCAGCCAGACATATTTCAGCTGAAGGAAGCAGCAATGAATATTCAATGCCATAAACATGTTACCAGTGACACAGCATGGAGATCTGCTCTGTTACAATTTAGGAGAGATGCTTAATCAATTGCCTTGATTTACTAAGCTTTACTGGTTTCTAAATGAGCAGCAATACATAACACAGATTTCAGCCTGCTTTTAGGAACCTTGATCATTTACCCCATTAAATCAGAAGGAGGAACACAGGCTGCTAGTGGGAACATGTGCTGATTCTTATATGCAATTCTCTGACAGCAAAACACACTGCAAAAATGCATTTGCTGTTTCAGCTGACATATAACAAGTACTCCAAAAGAAAATATTAGCTTTGCCACTGCTACAGCTACTGATATGTCCCCTCAAATTTAGTACACGCAATAGACTGGAGGATAAAAAAATCCCAAAGACACCAGAAGAATTTATAAGTCAATGATCTGCTTATGAGGAATGGAGACTGCTGATGCAAGCTGCAGTCCTACTGATAAAAAAATGGATTTCCCATAGCACTGCCGATAGCACTGGGAGCTAATTGGCCTGAGCTTGCTCCTGCTGACTGTCCTGTGTTCATCTGGGTTTGCTCTGGAGGACCCAATCAATCACAAGCCCAAGCTGCAGCTGACCCGTAGGCAGCCACAATTAAAACTCACTTCCTACTTACTTAAAGGTAGAAAGTGAATTTAACCTGATCTAAGTAAGGGAGAGAGTTCTTGAAACCACTTGCAGTCCCTGAGATGTTCTATCACTTCAGACTACCCTTCTCCTTTTTCAGCAGAGCTCTTCATTGCCCGCAGGCTTGAGGAGAGCTCACACACATTTCTGCAGCTGGTTCCTCTCCCAGATGCAGGGTGGATACATCAGGATGCCACAGCAGCCCAGGATGCTGGGGATCAGTTACATGGCTCTTAAGGAAATCACCGAGTCGCTTTAATGAATGCTCTACCTAAAACTAATTACGTGCTTGTGCTCACAGCACTATTCTGGGCATTTGACAATTTATTTGCCTATGTACTACAGAAAAGCAATCCACAAGAAAAAAACCCTCTTGGAATAAGCCACAAGTTGCAATACATTTAGAGGCGGGCTGAGCATATCCTTGGAAAGGCAGACACTTGGATTGTGAACCTGGATTAAATCTGGCTCAGTGATCTGGATCTCTGACTCTACACACACGAGCTGGAAACCGCACCAATTTAGTACCACCACTGCCTTTAGACAAAAGCTGCTCTGAGAACAGCAGGTCACAGGGAAGTCAACAACAGTTGCAAAAAACCTACACAATTAATAAATAAAAACATCTCATAATGGCTTTTATTTACTAGCTGTATATTTTCAGAGGCCTTGTACAAAAAATAAAACCAAAGAATTCCTTTCAATGGAAGCTGAATTTCAAAACTTTTCCCACTATATAGTCAGCCAAGTACCCCCAAAAGCTCTTCTAATGTATTTTTCAGGCTGTGCAGTTTTATCATTCAGAAAGTAGCACTTCTTTTCTCAAAAGGAATGAGTTAAGAGCAAGACAAGTCATATTTCACGCTGTTCACATTTTTGGTCACCTTCAGATCTCTTCGTACATTCCTGTCTGAACTGTCTTTCCCCCATACAGCAAGAAACACACAGCTGGTCAGGTTAGAGCAAAACTGAGCAGTCGAGTAAATGGAAAAGTTCCTCTCTGGAACAGCAGGAATTTGCTTTGGGTGAGTATCCATAACAGATTTCTTTGACTTAAATACTGCTCATGGACAGTGTTAGCGTTTAGGAAAACAGAAATTGGTATTTCACAGGCAAACTAAAAAGATTCTGAAGTGCTGGTTACACTGGCCTGTTCTCTAGCTAATAATATGCATTTGTTCAGCCAATAACATGCATTCTCTTAGTGCTGAAATCCCTTCAGCTTTGTAATTGTCTAAAAAAAATGGTTTCCTGTAAAATGTCACAGGTTTTTCTAGCATCAGGTGTATGTCCACTTTTTAGCTCCACTTCAGAAACACGAGCATTTCCAATCACAAATTTACAGGAAGAAAGTAATTATCATTTAGATACAACAGGACAAGATGACAGCAATTCAATTGTTTCCCAAATCATGAGATTTTCAATTCAATCAAGCATTCACACTCTGATTTTGGTGACAGCTACAGTTGGGCAGAAAGCCCAACAAGGTTGATTGAGCAACAACTTCAAACACACAGTATAAAGAGAATTCTTTTAGAGTCAAGTTTCTTGGCTCTGTTACTTGCTCTGCAGAGTGAACATCTATATAGTACAAACACTGAAAAAAAAAATGCAAAGGACCAAACACTGAAAAAGACAGATGACTTCAATTTTTCAAAACAGTATTTTAATCATGTCCGGGACTATAGGGAATAAACATCATTTGGACTCTAACTCCTTTGGAAGAAAAGGGAGAGCAAATCCTTGTCACTTGGGAGAAGAGACCAACCCTGTTGTTTCTTTGCTATGTTGTATTTCAGCAGACATTTGGAAAGCTGAAGTCCCCCATGAGAAAAAGGGGTAGGGGTTGTGAGACTCCTCCTATCTCTTTATAGAATATTTGATCCATCTCTTCATCCTGGTTGGGTGATCTATAGCAGATTCCCACAAAGACATCTGCCTAGCTGGCCTTCCCTGATTCTGACCCATAAACTCTCAAATTTATGGTCACCACCATTAAGCTCTGCTCAGCAGCTCATTAAAAAGTAAGAAAAGTCAGAAAAAAAGTATGGGGGAAAAAAGGCATCCTCAGGACCTGTGTTTTAAAGGATTCCATCAGAGCAGTGGTGAAAACACGAGAGCTGAATTCCTGAGGAAAAACCTCCTGCCTTTGGACCAGGACCTGGCACTGCAGTGGCAGCACAAGCACTATTCCATCCCCTGCTCAGGAGCAGGTATTTCCTCCTCAGCTCCTGCTGCTTCTCCCTGCTTGCTGCAGCCAGCTCTGCTTTGTCACCGCCCATCCCTTCTGAACAGAGCCTTCATTCTGCTGTCAGGAGATGCAGGTGAGATAGAGCACCCCAAACAGCTTATGGAAAGTACTCCTTTCTCCCAGCCCTGGTAATCTCTCCATTAATGGGATTCTGCTTATTCTGCTGTTCTTCATGCTTAAATCCCTTGGGATCCCCAGGCACTGACTGCTAAATTATGAAATGGTTTTGAGAGCTTTGGTTAGATGTGCCATCATGTTACACCAGAGCATTTTATAGGTATAAGGGAAACGCCAACACCTGAGGGTCCTGCTCTTCTGCTCCCTATCTGTGGCCCCTTCAGTCCATCAGATTTTAAACAGTACTTGCCCAGGGAAAAAAAAAATTTTCTTCCTCCTCTTCTCCTTGTTTAAAGTTTATTAATACTGTCACATCAAATCTCAATGCAAAGTGATGCGAAATGTCATACACTAAAAATAATGTGCTGGAAATGGGTCAGTACTGAAATATTTGCACTGTCTACAAACCGGTCTATTATCTCCTCCAGTTTCAAGCTCTTTTAACCCAATTCTCAAGTATACCAACACGACAGGGAGTTAAGTACTGATGAATTTTAAGAGAAATACAGACAAAACTGAGTATTTAGGTCACTGTTAGTGAAGTTATTTTGAGGGGATTTCATCGTTTTTGTGTAAAGTAATGAAAATGCTTTCTTCTGACTTCCCCCCTCCAGTGCTGACAGCTCCATAATGCTGACAAGGTGCCCATGAGGTGCTCCTTGCAGTGAGAGGAGAGGCAAGAGCACGAGAGGAAGAGCACTGTAGAATCCTTGATGTTGGAAGGGACTTTGGACATTTGGCCCAAACCCTCCACTCAAACCAGGGGGCAAAAAGGGAGGGGAAAAAAAGGAGAAAGATGGCTTGTAAGTTTTAACAAACTGAGAAGGCATAGAGGGAAAGTGAAATGGCAAAGACGCCTTGGGAGGCAGAGAGGAGAATTGTTCCAAAGCTTTACCAGGTCACTCATCAGCTGGCAGAAGTAACATGAAGACAAAGAGGGATGTAGATCTCAGTAACTCCACATGGAGAACACAGACATAGCAACACACTGGCTGTGGAGGATTATCAAACCAGTACATAGGTGCTGGCAAGTTTCCACTGTTAATATAACCATGTACTTCTGCCACATGCAAAGGTGTAGTAGTGGGAAAGCACCTCTGCTGTAAGAGACGTGAGCAGTTTACTGAATACCCACAACACAGTCTACAATGTCCAAATCGCTGTCATCTTCTCAGTAAATAATTAGCAGGAAGCTGGAGCATTACTCTGGGAAGTAGCTGGCTCGGGGCTGTGCTGGGTACTGAACAATGACACCCTCACAGCAAGGACAAATGCCCATTCCAAATTATTTACTCCTTTACACTGCACATGCACATCCTTCGAGGAATGGCTCCAATCCACTTGGCACCCAGGAACGTAGGAAGCAGTGTCATAACATTTTGGAGTTTAAAGTGCAGGCACAATGTGCCAAACTGAGGTAACAGATGGGGATCCAAACATTGCTAAGTGCTACCTAGCAATGCAGCATATGCAGTGCTTGGAAATCATGACATCATCTCATGAATGAAAAAGTCTTGCACTAATATTCAAACTGGATACTTAATCAAGTGAAAAAAATAGAGATGAGCTAGGAGGAATGGTACCAAAGGTAGGAAATACAACAGTGACAGGAATGAAAAGGACAAACCCCTGGTCCCAGTGAGTGACAGAAATGTGGATACTTTGCAGTCCTCATCTTCCCCACTTTCTGCTTCAACAGCTTTTGGCACTTGGATAGACACAACCTGTGAGATGGTTTTGTGTTGAGAGTTTTGGAAGGGTGGGTTGGTATCCAAGAATTTAAGATAAAAATCTAAGCACACTTGCAGAAAGCATCCATCTCCTGGAAGCTAAACGTGCACTGTACAATTGGAGGGTCATCAGTTGGATTATTCTTCTTAATTGTTAAGTATGTATCAATTCTACGTGATCTTTTACTTATATTATTTGGGGGGATTACAGTGAAGAGAAAAATTGGTACAGAATCCTGAACACCCAGCTTGAAAATTCTGGCCTTCAGTAAGAAGATGAAAACACTTTTTACTGATTCAACTTTCATTCTAAACTCATGTAATTTAATCAGATATGTTCACAGCTAGAATTGCTGCATGCTGGAAATCCTTCCTGGCAATATAGAAGCTACCACTTTACCACTCCACAGATAATTTTCTCATTACATTATATACTACAGTTAGGAAAAGCTCAGTTATATTTACAAGCATACAGTTCAACCACTGATCGTAAAAATATGCATAATGCATAGCTAGCTTGCCCAAGTAATTAATGTGATTATGCATTCAAAGCAGGTAAGTGCAATAATTGGGTTGCTGTGCAAGCTGTGCAAGTGCATGCACAATTCTGCACACCTAATGTTTTGGGAGGTTTGCCCACTTGGGGAGATTCTGAAGTTCTGCTTTGCAATCACAGCCTAGAAAATAAAAATAAGATTATTTCCTGTGCCATAAACTGACCTAAGCACCAATGCTGCTTTCCCAATATAATTAAAAGTTAAAAGCCTTTAATTAAAGAATATAAATCAGCGTGAATAATGTCAGACCAGAGCAGGCTTACCATACAGGCTGCATTCAGTGCTGAGAGTGCACGAGCACAAGGCCATAAAAATGCCATTCACACCTTTTAACTGGTACATTTGAGCATTCCTTTTATTGCTCTGCCAAACCAGGAATGGTCCCACTTCCCTTCTGAAAGAATTTTCCCTCTCCAAACTTCAATCCAAGTGCTGACGATGACAAATGGTGGCCTCTGCTTCCCTCAAGCCCCATCCAGAACAAAGCAATTCTTTGCCCTGGAACGCCTGAAGCATACCTGGGCTTGGAATTCAGTTCTCTTTCATATTGTATTTCCTTCCATCTCAACCTCTTAGATAGAGATTTTTATTTGTTTATGTATTTATTTTGGGGACAGCAAATATAATTGGTTCCCTCGACAGAGATGTGCCATTGCATGCTGAGGTAACATGAGGGAGAAGCTGCTGTGGATAAAAAGTGAGGGGAAAAGCTGCATTTCTCTTCTGTTGAGGGGCAGAACCATGCCACTCTTGCCTTCTCCTTCCCCTCTGTGCTCTCTGCTCCCCAGCAGCAAAGTGATGGGTATCTATACATTGCTAGCATAATAATGTATTTATGGATTGTGAACACAGAAAACTACAGCAGAGTAAATGCAATCAGATTTACAGATAAACTCGAGGCCTCTATAAATCTGTACTACAATAGAAATTAGAGTGAGAGAGAGAGTGGGGAAAAAAGCTTTTTGAATCTGAATGCTGAGATACAGCTTCAGCTCAACAGTATTTAAAAAGCTTTTGTTCTCACTTTCTACAAACAGGCAAGCATTCAGGGTTTGCAGCTAACATCGAGGAACACAGCAACAGATTTTAAGCTTGTAAATAACTTCCAACTGTGTATTCAATTCTAAATTTCAGTTTATATGGTGCTGGGTTATTGTGTAAGAGTCAAATACAGAAAAGGAAACTTAAACACAGGATAATAAAAAATCTCAGTACTACAAAATTCAGCAGTAATTGTGATGCAGAAAGAAAACAAACCCCAGAAAGATGCATCAAAGACTTTTACAAATAATTTCAAATACGGAACCACTCTAAGGATTTTGTGGTCAAATCTTTAATAAAGAATTCCTCTAAGAAAAATATTTGAATTATTTACTCAGCCCTGAGGACGTGAACAAGAATAAAGCAGATGAAAACAAGTAATCAGAAATGCTTCTTTTAAAGTTGTGATCTAATAGTAAAATGTTGCTAAATAATAGGATGCTAAATCATAGATGTTGAGTATGCAGCAAGAAGCAGGCCAGCTCTCCCTACAGCCCTGCAAGCACAATATGGGTTTACATCTGGTCTCAAGAAGCACCAGGCAGACCTCAGACAGTTTGGCTGTCGGTTCAGACAAGCACCCAGCAGCTCGGGTTCTTATCCAAGGCTTACTCAACCTACCTGAGCCTTTTGGGCCAGCAAAACGGAGCTGGCACTCCTGTCAGCACAGCCTAACATGCCTGGCACTGCCTGCTTCCAGTGGGGCTGGAGATACTGCAGGAATAATCCTTCTCTTTTGACATTTCCTATTGTCAGAGTGGCAGGAGGCTGGAAGTGTGGAGATGCACAACATGCAGGATGAAAGAGGAAAGCATTTAAACCACCTGAAGCAGAGTTTGCAGGGAAAGCCTGGTAGCCAGGAGCCATGCTTTCCTCCTTGTCATTCTCCCATGGTGCTAAAATCACTTAAACAAATATATATATATATATATATATTTTAGTGTTTTTAACCCCGAGGAGATTATCACAAAAACAAGCTGCTTTGCAGTGGCAAGTCTGAGGGCCAAATAGTGCTTCTCTCCAGCATCTGAGGGGTGCATCCTACTGTGTTCAAAAACACTGCTCGAGGCATCCAACACAAGTGTGAGGGGCAGAGCCTGATCTAGCTGAGCTATGGTACCTGGCAGGAAACAGGGCTGGAGCAGCTGCACTAGCAGCACCTTGACTTCCTTTGCAGCTGGCACTGCAGTCCTGGTGCCCTGGTCATCCACATCCACAGGGGGTGGACAGTGGCTGTGGGAAGCCACCAGGACCACCACAACGCTGAGGATGGAGGGGATCTGCTGCACCCTGCACCCAGCACACAGCAGCTGATGGAGCCTGCCCTGAACAGCACAGGATGAACACATCTCCAGAGTGAGCTGGGAATTTAACTGGGGAAAAATGAAAACTGCCTCTAAGCGGAGGAGGTGGCCCCTGCAGCACAAAGTATCTCTGAAAAGTAACAGCTTCTTGTGTAAGGCCAGGTGTGAACAATGAGAGCTGTTCCATACCTATGGATTTTCCTGGTACTGCAGCAATGATAAAGTATCCTTTATGACCAGCTAGGTGATCCTGGGAGGACTGGGGAACCACCCAAAAAGCTGAAGTAACAGTTAAAATTAAACCCATAAATGAAAAAAAAAAAAAAAAAACAAACAAAAAAAAACCAACAAAAAAACACCCCCAGAACACAACATTCAATGATTTGATTGTGCTAAGAGAAGAGCAGCTTTTCCCCTGGAGATGGGAGACAAGATTTTCTGGCTGGGAGAGCTGAGCTCTGCTGTGAGCAGCAGGCATGGGCAGTGCTGGGTGGGCAGCCCTGTCCAGCAGCCTCTGCCAGCCAACAACTCGCAGCTCTAATCCAGGATCCGTCACCACTCACTGCACAGCCTTGGGCAAGCGACTTAACCTCCCTGTGTCTCTATTTCACCATCTGCAGGACTGGGCTAACACTCACTTGGCCAGTACATTGGGGCATTCAGGGGCTTAATCAAGGGTAGCTGGAGTGATTAAATTCCAGCTGCTCAGTCTGAGGCTGCAAACTCGCTCAGGGTCGGGTCCCGGCACTGCGGCACACGGGCCAGCATGACGTCCTCGGAGGAGGGCAGGGAAGGAGGGCACTGCCACAGCACAAAATATGGGTCAGCACCTTCCAACTGCGGCTGCCAATGTGCTGACTTGGCATCAGCCTCCTCCCGGCCCCTGGCTGAGGCACACCAGAGAAATCCCATCACTGCCAGCCTGGAGATGGGAACAGAGCCAGGTCTGCCTCCAGACGGAGCCCCAGAGAGAAATGAGTGCACTGCACTTCCACACGAGGGAAGTGGAGCCAGGTACACGGGGCCCTGACTGGGATGGGAACACAGAGCACGGGAGCTGTGCTCCATCTGCCCTGCGGAAGCGCTCCCGACTGGCATCCCAGTGCCCCTGGCCACCAGCCCAGGCAGGAATGAGCAGAGCCCAGGCAGGAATGAGCAGAGCCCAGGCAGGAATCAGAGCACCTCCCTTCTCCATGCATTCCCTCACTGGCTATCACACAGCCAGAAAAACACAGTCCATCCTTCAGCTCTTCTCCCATTTCAAAGAGGTTTTCATGCCCTTTTCAGCATTTACAGGACTATTCAGGATAAGAGAATCCATATATATATAAAAATAGGTATTAAGTACATCTTGGGATAACCACAAAGTATAAGTGATTGCACAAGTTGCAAGGAGACTCTTTTATCAGAAAAGAGAAACTATTTTACCTGCAATCAGTAATCATTGCATCAACAGGACACAGTAAAATGATATGGTTGTAAGTCAACGCTATAAATCCATGAAGCAACTTAATTGCCAAGATCCATGCCTAGAACAAGATGACAGAAAAGTAAATTTTACATCCATCAAGGAATTTCATCTTAAACTTTCTTTCCTGGGACAGCAGAGGGAAGGCGAGGGAAACCAGTCCCACAGATACCAAGAACCATGTCTATGTTGGCTGGCACCACTGTGACGGTGCATTAGGGGTGTCAATAGACTGCCATCAACCCTTGCCACATGAGATCAAACACTCTGTTGCTGACTCTGAACCCCAGCAGGAGCCAGCCAGAGCAAACACCAAGGGAGGATTGCAGAATTCGGCTCTGAGTTTCTGCAAACAACCTTATTTCTCCCCGTGTCCTGTGACCTAGATAATAAAATAACATTTACAACTCAATTAAGGCATCTCAAACACGGATCTGTGATTTAACATGCAGACACTTGTGGTACTGCAGATTTAATATGGTAATGACTGAACAGATGTTTAGGAAATTGTGTACACTGGCAGATGCTGACTGACAAAGGATCCCTGTTTCAGGTGTTTGGCTTCCATGGGTTTACACGCAACTGCCAAAAAGGCTGTTCCCTGCTCCAGGAAGAGCAGCTACAGAAGCCCCCATGCTTTGCATCCACAGCAAATTAAAGTAAAATCTAAATCTCTCCTCCATACACAATGGAAGTGATTCAGCTTCCTCTCCCTGTGCTGCACAGGTGTGACTACCACCACTCCTTGCACTCTAAAAAAGTAACTCCAGACGTGCGGAATAACTCAGATCAGAGCTCTCTCCAAGTCAGGCAAGAAAACACACAAACTGTTTTCAAAACATCACACCCTGTAACTGCACTTTCTTACTGAGTGATGCATGCCACTGGATTACAGGAGACTGTTCCCATTAGGAAACATAATTCAATACAACCAAAGGTGGCAAAATTGAGCCTGGATTGATCAAGAAGATTTAACTTCAAATTGACAATATTGCTGAGCAGCGAGGCAGGGAGCACAGGCATAATTTGGTTTCCTGCAGCACCACTCCAAATGATGGCTATCAGTATTCCAATCAGTGGCTGAAGGTTTTATTTCCCCCATGAGTTTCTCCAGGTCATCCCTGACAGTTAGAAAAGTGCTTACTCGCTTGGGCTGCACTGAGCAGATGGTTCCTGATCAGAGATTAGTGCTGGAGCCGGGGGTCAGCGGGTGCCAAAAAACCTCATCTGGGAGCTGCCTACTGCAGCCACCCAGGGACAGCAGCTTGCTGACCACTACAGACAGGTGACACACTCACCAGTGCCACTGGACATGTCCAGGGTTTTCTGCACTACAGCCAGTGCTCACCTCATATATAATTTATATCCCTGCAACTTCACTGCCTGGTGTTACAATATCACCTTCGGGTGACTCCATACAGACTTCCGCAGGAAATGGAGGGCACGCAGAGGTGGTGGGAGAGAATGATTAAAACCCAGACCATCCTGCCTCTCACCAATCCCCACAACTCACATTTTTCAAACCTCAGACCAGCATGACAACGGCCACCTCTTTTCATAGGTTTATTTTTACTCCCCCCC
>VZUI01043258.1:0-60902 GCA_013401135.1 Cettia cetti
GATGGATGGATGGATGGATGGATGGATGGATGGATGGATGGATGGATGGATGGATGGATGGATGGATGGATGGATTTATATATATATATATATATAATTTATTTATTTATTTATTTATGTCTTATATGAAGTGAGACCTGGGGAAGTCTTGGTCTAAACTCTCTTCTCAGGAAGGTGCAAAATTTGATTTTATCAGGTAACAGTTTCAATCTACTTTTAGAGTGGGGGAGGGGGAATGTGCTCAGATCACTGCAAACCAAATTTGAAACAGGCTTTACTGGCACACACATTGCCAGTTTCAGCTCAGGTGACTCAAAAATCACAGAAACTGAGTCACTATTTCAGTGACATCAATGTTACCTGCAGTAGTAAATTGCTGAAAACTATCAAAATAGTAGTATGACAGAGATGATTCTGTTCTAACTCATCCTGTTCCTATCGTGCACAGCTAGTGGATGTTGGCTTTTAGCTGTGGCCAACGGTCACATTATTTTAACTGGGAGAAGTGAAAAATGGTGCAGTCACCATTGCCAGGGGCTGGGTGATCTTTCTGTACTGGGAACAGCCAAACTGACAGCAGGCAAGTGCCTTTGGCTCCGGCCAGCTGTACCCGTTCTTGAACCAAAGGGTTTGAGCCAGTCACTTTTGTGTTGTCCACAGCCATAAAGCACAAGTGTACCAGCCACCAGCCCTCTTCCCATGCAAGGAAAAGAACAGATTGAAAATTAACATGGAGGCTGGGAGTCTGGGTCCAAGCCTCTCATCATGGATTTACTAGAAATTTTCTCAAGTGGAAGCCGAAGGAGAATAAATTCACTACTCTAATTAAAACTGAAGTAACCCATATCTTTGGGAGCATGCTGATGGTGTCAGAGGTGTAAGAAGATATGGTCCAGTTCCTTATATCATTCCTTTACCTCACTTTGATCCCAACACTTAAGTTTAGAATGCAGCACTTGGAACAAACTCTTAGTGTGGTGTAGTAGGATGTTTAAAATCCCCTCATATTCTGTTTCCTCTCTGCTGGGTTCAGGCTTTTAGATGAAATCACCCTGAAAAAGGGTTTCACAAACAGGAAAATGCGGTATCGAGATTATCAGAGCAAGGTAGGCAGCAATATATTTCATGTGACTTGATAGCAAGAAAATGACAAGGAAACCACAGGACGTGGTGTGAATGCAATGGAATGAGGCCATGAGGCATGTGTTATGTGCAACAGACATAAGGTTTGTATAGATTTGAATGAGATGCAATTTAGATCAAAAGGACCTTCAGGGCTTTTTTTTCTTCTTTAAGATAGAGGCATGTCTTTTGGCATTACACAGCTTGTGGCTATTGAGGCAGATCTGAAGGTAACAGGATGTGGACCATGCACTTCTGATTTACTAGTACAAATGTCTTACACAGGCATGGAAAGTAAACTGCTTTAAGCTCTTTAAGATCAAAGATAAGGCTAATTAGCAGGACTGTCTGGGGAGTTTTTTCTCATTACTTTCTTGCCATGTTAATTTGGTATAAAGGTACTTTCCTGACAGACCTATTTGCACAACACAATACCCACATTTTGTAACACATTCCCTGCACTAACCATCATCCATGCCCCCCATACCCCCTCTCACTCTGCTCTTACATTTTTTTTTTCTATTTCTCTTGGGTTGTAGAATCAAAGAATGGTTTGAGCTGGAAGGGACCTTGTAGATTTAGTTCCAACAACACTGCCATGGGCAGGGACACCTCCCACTAGATCAGGATGCTCAAGAACCCTGTCCAACCTGGCCTTGAACACAACCAGGAACGGGCATCCACAGCTTCTCTGAGCAACCTGTGCCAGTATCTCACTGCCCCCAAAAATGAAGCATTTCTTCTGCATATCTAACCTAATTTCTCCTCTTTCAGTTTCCATCCATTATTCCTTGTCCTGTCACTACAGCTCCTGGTGAAGAGTCCCTCTTTGGCTTCCTTGCAGGCCACCTTCAGATACTGGAAGGTGCCTATGAGGTCTCCACAAAACCTTCTCTTTGCCAAGCTGAACAGCCCCAACTTTCTCAGCCTGTCAGTACCAACTGTTCTTTTGATTCCTGTTTTCTTACAGCATCTTCTTTTACCTGCAGGTAGGAAATAAGAACATGACAAATCACTTCTGAAACACTGCAGAAATAGGTAATTTTGGTTGCTGTGACTTCATGGCAGAATGGTACTTTGCACCAATCTGAAATGCTCCTAGATACCAGCAGTCTGTAAGAACTAAAATATTTGCAGTCAAGTCACATGAAACACGAAATACACACATGAAGTACTGTGGCAAGTAACTCAAAGAAGATATTTTACAGTGTTTTTTCTGTATATTTTTCACTATTCCAGTATTCAGTTCAGTATAACTGAGCCCCGAAGAAATTTGTTCTGAAATTCAAAGGCCTCTAGGACATCCTAGCAGAGATAATTTATTCTGTAGAGCTGGTTTTAGGGAGGAGGCAATACTGTCTCTCCCTCAGAAAGCGTAATTCTTCAGTTTTGTGTCAAGTTATCAATTTCAGACTCATCACCATTTAGAAACTGCAGATGTAGCTTCTTAAATATCACTATCAAAGCATCCAGAACACGACTTGATACGTAACTTAGAACATGCAAAAGCCAGCTCTCTCAGCCTGATGTAGTTGATGGCTCCTTCATGCACTAGTTTTTAAGTATTTATTGTTCAACTTTGTACTCAGCCCCGTAGATTGAAGCCAGGCTCACAGAGCAGACCTTCCTCATTATATTGCTTCCAAACAAAGATCTACAAAGTAATGCCCACTTCTGAAAACCATCTGCCTCCAAGGGGATTGTGAGACAGACCAGTTGGTCCTTGAAGAGCCCATTCATTAAAAACAAGTGCTATGAAAAGAAGGGAAATCAAGCTCTCATCCTAGCACTCACCCATTAGCTGTGTATCCCAGACCCTAATTTCAGCTACCTAGAACCTGCTTTCATCCCAACAGCTCCTAGCAGTCCTTCAAGAATCACTCCAGAAAGAGAGAACTCTCCCACTATTTTCTAACTTTCCATCTCAGCTTCTCTCAAGCACCTTCTGGAAAGTACTGAAATAAAGATGCTTTCCTCAGACCTTTATCATTTTCTGCTATTCATGAGGTCCTTGAATGAAGAATCTTTGCCTGATTAACACCAAAAAGAAATGCCACAAATGAGCACAAATCATCTGGGCATAGAGCCATTCATAAATAGAGCACAGGCATTAATGTTTGAGAAGAAACTATTCAACTTGAATTTTTCAAATTTGAATTATTTCAAAAGAAAACATTTCATAATTTTCTGTTCACAAGAAAAGATCTTGACAAAACCAACCAACTGATTGTAGTCTTTCACAGAAACAACACAGGGAAAATGACTTTAAATAAAGAACTATGGAATGCACTAATACATAATAACCCATTTCTCTCTATATCTTTCCTTCTGACTTTCTCAGAAAGAAAAGCTTCTTTACATACCAAATTCTACTAGCCTTCAAACTGAGATCATGCTGGCCAAATTAATAGCACCGTTCTTACTTGTACCAACTATGGGGCAACTCAGCGTATGTGAGTTTTCTAGTAAAACCCACACATGCTCTGAATTTTTATGTTTGTGCAGGCCCAGATTCTGTATGATGTTCTCTCACTGTGCAGGAAAATCTTTTATACCTCGTCTGCTCACATGAAGTTTTTCAAAGTAGGTGGCTACATCAGGTTTCCCCAAGACACAGTGTTCTGTCTTTATCACAAATGAAACCAACCTGTGCGCTGTGTCTCTGGTGAGATGATTGGTATTTGGAAGCAAGAGAAAAAGCAGAAAAAGCCTAGTCCTCATTAAGCTGTTCCTTTTCAGAAAGTAAATGTTAATAGGGATTTTCAATGCTGAGAGAAAACTGCAGATCAGACATTAAATTATTGGAAATACTTATTTAGAAAAAGAGAAGCCCATCACTGCCACATCTAAGGCTTTCCAGTGCGCAACAATATACCAAGTTTTTACAGGAATAACTTCTCTCTTTCACAGAAACATTTCATAATCCTAAAACACGTCAATGCAAAAGTGTCCCAGTTTTGATACTGAAATGTAGTCACCTTTCCTCTCAGTTAACAGGACTTTCAAGATTAAATATCTGTTTCAGGTACGCGATTCCAAAATTTACTCATATATGTTCATCCCCCTAATAAATATGGCTGAAGAGTAAAGATGGTTTAGATAGTACTTCTAGGGTGTTTTCTTTAGTGAAATTTGAAGGATTCAACATTTTTAAAAAAAGGAAGAATAGGTTTATAGTCTACTCAGGGTCATTAGTGAATTCAGGTTACTTGGTTTCAGAAAAACATACATATTAATCTCTAAATTCTTTATAGTCTTAACTCTAAATGAAAGGTGTCTTTACAAATGCAGTTTGTTACATATTTAAGGAGAGGAAGGAGCACAGAGACCCTGAGAAGGAGATTGCGTTTCTTTGTACAAATCTGGTATCTCTTTGCTTTTATTATTAAAATGGTGTCTGTTGGAAATAGAGATACAAAGTTGCTATTAGTCTGAAGTAAATTTTTACTTGCAGGTTCATGTATGAATGTTCCTCATATGTTCCTCATTCTGAGTCTCTATTATGTTTTGTCTCTCCTGTTTAGACCTGAGTGACTTGAAAGGTTTATCACATTAACTGAATTAATTTGATTTCTTTAAATGGATGGAATGTATAATTTCTCTAGCTTGTTTCTACTTGGAAGACAAAAAGTTGTGTTTGATTAACATAGACATCCAGAAATGTAACTGAAGACTTATTTAAAAATATCAAAAATAGAAAAATCCCACCACTTCTTTGGAAGTTTATTTTACTGGTTGATCACTTTCAGAGTTTAACTCCTGAACCTTTATTTGTGTGGGTGAATCCTTCTGGTCAATCTCATTTCTGAATTACAGCACGTGTGCCTGTGCTACAGGCTCTCTTGCTGTCACAGTGTTTGGAATGTGGGACTGCACCTTGAACTTGTTCAACTGCTGTGAGTATTGATCCATTGCTTGCATTGTATTAGCAAATAGAGACACCAGCTAAGATTTAATGGACAGGCGCACAGTATGTATCTGTTTCTGTGACAAACAGGCAAAATGCAAGGTGTGAGAGAAGTTCTTCCTCTTTTTACAGATGAAGAAATAGGAATTTACAAGGGAATAAATGAAGATCAACATTTGGCTCTGAAACTTGCATGAGAAGAACAGGAAGTTTGTGGGAACTGAACCCAGAAAGCAAATTCATGTCTAAAAAGCCCTGGAAAAGAGCCAAACAGTTTATATTTATAACAGATTAGAGCTCCTGTCCTAATTCTGTTTTCTGATACACAAATTCTTACTGCCTCATATCCTGTAAACTCAGTCTGTGCCTTGCAGCACTCCTACATACATGGCACCAGACTGACACCACTTGTGTTGTTTCAGTCTAAGCCAATTACAAACTGGGAAGCTTTTAGTCAGCAGCTAATGTGATAGTTTCACTGTCTTTAATGGATATGAACAATATATGTTGTGCCTTGTTACATACACTTTCTTTCTTTGCCAGTACAAGCAGTTCTGTGGCCAGAGTACTGTGTGGCATGTTGACTCTGAGTATTTGGTGACAAGCTGAATCAAACTCACTTCCCCTGGGGTGCTGTACAGAATTTTCACTAAGCCCTTTCCTGAGTTCGTTCAATTGTTTTTTTATGTTTCATCCTGTAATGTCTCAAGGAGAACAATACAGCTGCTACTGTGTGCTATGGCTCTTGGCTTGTCCATCTAATTATCTGAACCCTGAAATTATAGAATACTCTCTTACTTAGCCCAAGACAGACCAGAGACAGACCTAAGTATAGGTTTGTAAAGCAGGCTTAATAGTCTTCATTTCGGCATAGCATATTTGACTTTTAATAAGTATTGTTGTTTCTATCTTATGTTAGTTTCGCTGTGGTATAAAGAGAGTATTTCCACAAATCTCATTATTTAAAACAGGTTTTTTGCTTGCTATGTGGTAGATTTGCATATATCACTCTCGTCAACTATAATGAAAGTTACACATGTAAAAGCCCTGGTGGCAGATTGTGATAAAGCAGATTTGACACACATCACTCTACAGATAAGGATGCTAAAGACATTGACATTTGTAATGAAATGCTTTGAAGAAGGACTGTATATAATTGATAATGAGATGCAGATGGCTAAAACAAACTGGATGCCAAAATGTGACCAGCCTTGGAAGAAAGTTTGTGGCAGAAACCACCCTATAGAAAAGAGCAGAGGTAGAAAGGGTAGGCCTGATTTTCTCCTCTATCCTTACTGCAAAATAAGTGCTACTGAAAGTAAAAAAAAGGACTGGGAGAAAACAATCCCTTCAAGATCAGAAAATGGGGTTAGAAGATTAGACAGCAGCATGATAGTTCACCTGTTTCCTTCTTCCCAACTCCTTACATTTCACAATGGGAGTCTTAGAGTGCCTGGTGAAGGTTCCCATCTTAAACACACTATGTCTTTAATGCAGGGTTAAGAAAAATGTAGAAGTGGTTATTGAAATGTCATACATCATTTCCCATGGCACCTGCATGAAGAATTCTTTCTACCTTTCTGTTAAAGAAATGGCATCTTCTGTTTACTTGAATGGCAGACATTACTTTCCCCTAGCTTCTACTTTAAATAGTTTCAGATATAACTCACAGCTGATTTAGAACTACAATGCTGACTTCCTTGCCACTACCCTGGTGATTGGTCCTACAGTACAGCTGTTCCTTACAAATAATCACAAGTAACCTTGAGCTCTAACCAAGCCTGTAATAGGTTTGAGGACTCTGCTTGAAAATACAGCCCACACAGTTAACTGAGCTTGAAATGTGGAGCCTGGGACTGGCCTAAAGAAGTATACTTCTCACCTGTAAATGAACTAAACCACGGGTTTGAAATCTGCAAGAAAACTTGAAGCCAAAAAAAAAAAGCTTCCAGTGAAATCTTATAATCATCAAGCCTGGGGGAAGGCCTTAGATGTAAACTTATGACTTGTTTGCTACTTAATGTTGACTTAATAAGCTTCTCTCCATTCCATTAACGACTTTTAATGCTGGATTCTGCTAGCTCACAGACTTCTTTCCTCTGCTTAAAGCGGCATCTAATAGCCTGTTACCTCAGAGAGATGCAACTGTTTCTTTTCCACATATTACCACAGACAACCTCTTGTATCAAGAATTGATCAGCACTCACGGGTATTTTCTTCAAACAGCTAAAACGAGAACTATTTAAAGCAGAAAGAAACCAAAGACATCTCAGATAATTTGCTAAGAGATGACTGTCTGTAGGAAAAAAAAGAATGGGAAATACACCAAGCTGAAATGTGGAGAGAACCATGCTTTCTGTTACATTTTAGGAATCTGTTCTTTGTAAGCAAAAGGGATCTTGAAAAGCCAGAACACCAAGGTGTAGGTATAAGATATCATGAACAAGGATGAAACAAGGATGTATACAGCCCCCTTCCAGAGGTAAACCATGTGAGCTAATGAAATGCAAGGCCTCTCAGTGCCACACAGTGGAATCCAAAGAAGTTTGTGCAGACGACTCTGAACCTCTTTAGCAGAGCTGCAGCCACAGATGAGCTGAGCTGGGCTCAGGCTAATGGCCAGGCCCAAGGACCAGGGGAGTCCTGGCTCAGGCAGCCGCCCCCGCTGCGGTGGGCCTGGCACTCTGCAGGGGACAACACGCTGCCTGTGGTGCCACCGGTGCCAGCATCCCTTGGCTGTGCTCCACTGTGCCGTGCCACACACCTCAGCAGAAGGCTGGCAGACCTGCCGCAGCCAATCTGTTCAAGTCTCATTTGGCCAACGCTCCTCTGGGGCCCATCAATGAATCCTTGAAATAAGGCTTTTTGCATAGCCGAGTGAACTCCCCATTTCCACCTCTTGCCAAAGTAATCCGTTCTAATCTGCTTTAAACGTTGTCCCGCTGCTAAGTGACAGTTTTCTCCGCACCTTGTCTCCATTTTCCCTCCACAAGAGGGCACTAACACTGCATCCTTTGAGGAGTTATTTCCCAGCGAAACGTGCCTCAAAGGAAACCGGCGGAGAGAAGCCAGAGGGACCCAGCATAAGATTTCAGATCTAGAGCAACTCCCTTCCCACCGGGGCTCCACAGTTTTAATTCCAAGGTTTTGATTCAGAAACATCTCTGGTAACAGCAGCATGAAGCCTCTAATAGAAGACAGTTGTATAAAGCCACTAATAGAAGATGGTAGTTCACAGGCATATATCTGATTTTATTTCTGTTTTGTCTCTTGGCCTCCGCTTCAAGCAGTGAGACTATAAAAAAATATGGGCGTCTCTGGAATTAGAAACCTTCATGGACCTTAAGAGAAACCAGTCGGAGAGCTGAGAAATACCAGACACCAAACATCTCTTGAAATAAAACATACATGAGACAGCCAAGAGACAAATCCTATTCAGGGAAATCAGAGTGAAATAAAAACACAACTAAAATTGCCATAGGATAAGGAGAATCTAGTGAATAGAGAACAAGCTAAAAAAAGCCCTTGTACTGCGCAGAGCCTGACACAGTGACAGGTATGGATGAGACAAGATAAATATGCAGAGAAAATTAAGAAAGGAAACCACTTACTTAGTGTTCTCTATGGGTTAATGCTTGCATATACAAAAATAATTCTAAAGAAAGGAAAATTTAGGCTAAGTACCAGACAAGGTTTCTGTATGTGGCAGAGGGCCCACATGCCCTCATGCCGGCAGTGAATGATCACATTTGAGCCACTAATTTGGTTCTCTTCTTCTAGAGTT
The DNA here is from genome assembly GCA_013401135.1 of Cettia cetti. Taxonomy (NCBI): domain Eukaryota; kingdom Metazoa; phylum Chordata; class Aves; order Passeriformes; family Sylviidae; genus Cettia; species Cettia cetti. Next base: position 8,814 of record VZUI01043258.1, read on the forward strand.
TATAAATGCTGGGCTAGCCTTCAGGGACAGGACACAGATACCAAGATGGTGCTACTTGGCTTCTTGGCTAGAGCTTTAGTTTCCTTAATCTGCTAAGAAATTTATTTTTACACAACTCTCTGATCAGGGAATTATAAGAAACCCCTGTATGCTCTTTCCTCCTCTCTCCTCCTCCACCTCCACTGGCTGAATGCAGCACTTCCTCAGGTAAAGGCAGTTCACCAAGTCCTTAACTTGAGAAATGGGTGCTTGAAGAAAACAGTATAAGATTGGGTTAAAACAGATAAATTGCTTCTTTACAAAACACATAGAGGATTTCTTGAATTTGCTACCACAGGAGGAGTTTGATGATCAGGGAATACAAGGAGTATGGACTGCAGACGATGGCCAAGCTTGCACTGTCTCCTTAAATAACTGCTTTTACTGTTACTCATGGAGAGAGATGACAGAACCCTGGTCTGGCACAGGAGTGTACTTCTATATCCCAATGTTAACCCCTTCCACTCTTCTGATTTAGTCAGAGCTGTAACAACCACAATTTTTAATGCTATGACCACTCATCAGCTATCTAGAGGCTGCATAGAAAGAGGGCACCTTGAAATGCTGATTTGAAAAAGAATTGGAAAGTATGCACAAGTCTCTCAAAACCACCATCTTGCAGGGATCCTGAGATCCTACACACAGAAAAACTACCGGAAAATGCTGCGTGAACTGTTGTTGGAACCGTTTGCTGTCAGAAGATGCAACTTCTGCATGCCAAATACCCTTCACCAAACTGCATCAGTTTGGCTTAAGTTTATTTTGGCAAACAAACAAAGGGGGAAGAGTGGATACTCTTGGTATTGTCCAAACATCCCATGCCAATGTTTTTTGAATGAAACCTTTTAATTTTCCTTGTTTTGACAGCATATAAAATAAAAGAAAGAAATTTGAATTTTAATGCGTATTGGTCCATGGATTCTGAATCATTTTAACACATAGGGAACATGAAATTTCACTACCCAGTGAAAGAATTAATATATCCAATTTTAATAGTCATAGTGGTAAAAAAAAAAGAAGGTAATGCTTCATATTCTATGGTATAGGAGTAGCCATCATGTCCTCACTGCTTTTTCATCATATGAAGGTTTCACCAGAAAAATTCACAAAAGAAGGTTTCATGTTTAATGCTGTAAGGAATACAGAGACAGTATACACAATACACAATATACACAAGTCTTTCTAGGGCAAGGCCTCAAAAAACCCTCTCCTGGACTTCCCAAAGCTCTAATTTTCCTAATGTTCATAAAGGAATCCCTGTCAGTTCCATGTATTTATTGCGTGAAGACCAAACCCTATGATTGCTTTTCATACACTAGGCAAAGGAATTAGTTCTGTTAGAAAGAATTACATTATTTAGAAAAATCAGTTCTGCAACAGGACTTCAGCCCTGGCTCAGAAAATTCTGTTTCTGGAACAGCTTTTTGCGTGGCCTTCTGCAGGTGATGTAATCAGGCCTGTAGGTACCGGCAGCGGTGGGCGGGCCACACCACTGGGGTTGCACCCAGGTGTGCACATAGCCCGTTCCACCAAACAACCCCAATTTGTCTGTCAGCCTTAACACCTACTTACCTGTAGAAGGGTTATTTCCCTGCCTTAGGAGGAGGAGGAGGGGGAATAACATCGGGGAGACAAAATCCACTAACAATTGTGTAGTATTCAAATAGTGCTGTAGTGTAGGCGTAGGAACAGAGCTAAATCGTTATCGTACTCTACTTAACACCTACTCATGGACATACTGATTCATATTGGGAGCGTTTGGAGAATACACTGGATTGTACTTGCTTTTCATTAAAAGTACTGGTGTTTGAATATAGCTCACCCTTCTGTGGTTTTTCATGTACCTCTTCTCTATTGAGGTGTATTTATTGAAATGACTCGTTTGTAGCCTTTGTTCTGAAGCAACTTTGAATAAAAACTACTGGAAGTTACAGTAGTTGCTGGACTATTTTCCGTGTATTTTACAATTCAGTCCCAGGTTTCACATTCAACAGTTCCACTCCCTGTTTTTAAGGCTAACAACTTTGTTTGAATGACTACCAACAACCCAAGCTGCCTAAAAAGATGTACACAGAAAAGGCTTTTGTCATGTTATGGGATGCCACTGAACAGATAGCCAGTTACACTCAATATTTTGCAATTTACATAAACTATAGTAGTTTTGTTTCTTTGCTGGATTTTTTCTGTTCTTTCACAATAAAGTTCTCCTCTGCAGTGGTTATTTATGGTTCATAATGGGTGCCTAAAATATGTAAAGTGGGGAAACAGAAGTCTGGAACAGTAATATTAAAACACTTACCATGTTCCATGCATTAGCACAGTAAATGCTGTCAAATTTAAATTGTCTGTGGACTCAGCACAGACAAAGTGCCAGAAATCTCCAAGTTCTAATCTCATCTTTGCAGCTCTAGAAATAGGCATAAGAGAATTAACTCATCATGCTTTATTGCTTGAAAGCATCTATAAACTAAAATTGTATTTCAGATATTCTTCCATAATTGATTCACAGTTTTACTGCAGTTATTTTCTTAATGGCCTTTCCAGGCAATAACTCTTAATACATAAGCCTGTCCAAAACATGGAAACTTGTTTCCTAATTCATTGCTGAAAGTATCAGGACAGGGGACATTTTCCCAGTGAACAAAACTCCTTATCACTTTAGCATAATTTTTTGCTTGCCCCAGGATTTGCTAGCTGTACCCACACAAGTGTTTCTTAAGCTCTTTTTGGTGTCAGAATTCATTACAAGATCTCCTGCCTAGGAGACAGTTTCCATCCTTTCCCCTTTTTCCTTTTTCTTTTTTAGAAAAGTGAGATAATACTTGAGAAAGATGTCAGATCAAAAAGCCCTCAAGTCCTCCTTGCTACACTCCAAATCCCATGCCAAGAAACACTCATCTCTCCTCCCAGGCATGACTCTTAACCCTTTGTCTAATAAAATAATTGAAACCTGCTCCCAGGCTCTCCTGTGCTCCTCCATCTCCCTTGAAATTCTCAAATAGGATGCCCGGTTGTTGCCCTTTGAACCCACAATAAGTCTATGAAAGTCAAACCAATTAGTTTAATACATCTAGAGAGCACAGAAGTTCCTCTCATGTCTGGGTCTGAGCCTGCAAGGAACTGTAGATCCTCAGCTGCCTTTGACTGAGAATGTCTGAGCACTTTGAGAAGACCAAGACTAGCTGAAATTAAAGCTCTGGCTGGAAGAAGACCGCTAATATTAAATGAAGGATAAAACAATTTTGCATGAGTAAAAATAGGGGGGAAAAAGCAAAAAAATGTAGATGATGGCATAGAATGATAACAAAAAGATGAAATTAATGGCAAGGAATGTTAGAGATGGGGCCTGAAATAACAGGGGTGATAACAAAGACAGAGATGGATTAATGTTAATTCCCAAGATATGAAGCTTGGCAATAAACCTGTTAGTAAAATTCAGCCTCATCGAAGCAGAAGTGAAGCTGTAATGGCTAACTTTAGGTAGAATTGTATATTGCTATCTCATGGGAGGGACAATACAGGTATGTGTCACCACTGGCAGCACTTTGCTGAGAGAGAGGAAGAGAGGGGAAAGAGGAGTCCAAATCAAAACACCCAAGGTCCTTCTCTTTCCCTCCAAGATAGTAACTGTTGCATGGGGACAGAATTTGCAAATGTAGTCCCCAGTTTCAGGGAAGGGGAATGCCTGCCAGGACCCCTTGTGTCCTCTAAGCCTGAAAGGGCTCTCTCCTTTCCCAGGGAACCTGTTAACTACACTAGAGCTCTGACTCTCAAAAACTGTCCTGCTGCCTCCTTATGTTCTTATGTCTCTTGGACTGGGAGAGAGCTGCTCAGGTCACTGAGGATTCCTCTATCTGTTAGTCCTGCCACCAGAGGAAGAACACCCTGCTTAAAGAGGGTATTCATCTCCACAAATTAGGAAATAAACATCACAAATTCAGGGGTTTCCCAAAATAACAAAATATAAGAAAAAGGGACACAGACATTCAAAGAACAGGGTTCTGAAGGCAATTTTTGAAAAATCGCATTATTGTATTGCCTTTCAAACTTCTTGTATTTTTTTCAAACTTTTATTGTACTTTCTCTTTTATGTTTTCTTGAAGAAGCAAAATAAGATGGTACCAAAATTCTAAATATAAATTCTAAATTTTTTGCATGCTCTGCCATCTTCCCAAGAAAACAGGCTGCAATAGTAGTCTGTTTTATCAAAGCGGTGACTCTTTGACTTTCAGAGTCCATTTTTCCAACCTCTTCACTTCCTGTTCAAATCACTGTTCAGAGAAATAGATTTTACTCCACAGATAGACGTGCTTTTTATATCTACTGCTGGCTTTTTAATTGCAGCAGCTGTGGCATTAGGTCAGGCTTCAGATATTCGAGTTAAAGGAGTTGACTGTAGCCCCTTAACTAACCTGTTGCATAAATTCTGATTCAGCAATATATTATATGCTGGATTCATTCTTCACATTAATGGAAATACAGCTTTTAATGTAGTTGAAGTACAGTGCTGGAAGTTTTGATTCAGCAGCAGATTATGTGCCGAATTAATTCATAATATTAATGGAAGTTTTAAGTGCTGTTGGAAGATGTCACGGGAAGATTTTTTATTCCATACTGTTTTCAAAAATACATTTGAAGGATTTTTAGATTTTGCAGCACATCCAGATGAGACAGCAAAGGTTAATAAACCAAAGGTCTTATATTCAGGTACCCTGAATATGTCAGACTTCCATGGATCTAGCTTCTCTCTTCTGAACCCTGAACAACTGTGAGGCCACATTTAGCAGAAAGGGTTTCATGGGCCTGACAACACATCTAGGTTGGCCATTTAATGGAAGCGTCACTTTTTCTACACTGTTCCTTCTTGGAGGGAGAAAAGATGCAGGGGCAAGTCCAGAGTGTAGTAGCACAGAGAGAAATAACAGGAAACACTGAAAGTGTAGTCTTGAAACTCCTATCAGTAATCTATGAAGAGTATCCTTTACCCTCCAGAAGCTACTTTGCACCAGCTCTAAGACTATCATAGTCTTTTGGAAGAGGCCTCCAATGTGGAAGATTTTAGCCCCGAAGGCAGGGTCTGCCTAGCTAACACCGTGGTAAAAAAACCCTATAACCCCACTATAGGACAAGAAAGATTTCCCCCAAATGTCCCATATTCCCAAACTCTCATTCTTTCCTGCAAAAGCACATGAAGGCTTGCAGCTGCTCAGCTTCTTCCTCTGTAGCACTGCACATTCATGGCTGCTCAGAAACCCATCAGGCTCATTGAATCAGAGGGGTGTGGGATTTTGTCTCTCATACACATCATGATAGTCATTGTATAGAGGATATTAAAATTAGGAGCCACCTGCATGTGGTTTCAGAACAATCCAGCTGAGCTTGTAAGATAGGAAGAAGGCAATATGGGTGTCTGCTGGGGTTCAGATATCCCTGGAGTATGTGTATAGGAGGTAGTTATGGAGTGTATTGATCCTCTTGCTAGATGTTGGAATAAAGCCCAGACCTATGCAGAATGAGAACAGGATCTCATTTTTGTGCCAGTAGAGCCACCAGGAAGGCTGACTTGGAAATTTGGATCAACTGATGGAAATGTGGACATCTTGTTATGACAAATACATTATTTGGATAGAATTTTTCAAAGGAAAGCACATAATAACTTCTCAGCATTGTAAAATCCTGCATACTGCTATCTCAGCCTGACGGTGAAGTTCAAATTGCATTAGAGTGTAAATCAACACACCAGATATGATGTCTCAGTGGACACCAAAGCTCTTGAGGAGCAGCATCCTGGATGAACTTACCCTATTGCAACTGTCCCAAGCTCTTCAGAGATATGGGCATTTACAACAACACATTTATAAGAGGCTTTAAGTCACTGCTAAAATACTGCTAAACATGATTGTGTCACACTATACATTTTTGCTGACATTTCACTTCCTCTCTCGTTTTGTGGTGAAGGTATAGACAGGGTTTATTATCAAGTCATCCTTCCTGTGGTAACAGATGGAAATAACAAAAACAAAAAAGCACACAAAAGTATTAACATCTATAGAAAGCTTCTCCATACTATGGCCATTAATTTTGAGTATGTACAAGCTGGAATGTATTATCACATCCAAGTGCACCCAATCTCCAAAGAAGGAAAAATAAATAATATGAAGAATGCACATATGTTCATAGAATATTGATCCAGAAAGAGACATAAAGTATTTGACAATGGATACAACACTAAAATATTATTAGGATTAATAAAGCTTTTCTTTTAAAAAGTTACATTAAATTCACTGTTTTTATGGATAAGCACTTGATTTTACCCCTGTTAGGTTTCAGCTGCAGAACCAAGAGGTTGTTGCTGAACAATGGGCTATTACCTGAGCAGTTGCCTCCTGCAGCTGTAAGCTCAAAGCCTGCTTTTGGATAAAGAAAGAATTTGGTGATCCTAGCTCTGCTCCATTTTTTTATGTAACTCATAAAACATATTGACAAACTGGCTGTCCTGTTGCAAAAACCCCACAAGATTGGATTAACAGGACTTGGGGTTGAGGTGCAGTGGCTGAACTACAAGATGAAGCTTGTACAGAACATGCATTGTGTCTAGTTTAAACCAGAGCAATTAGCTGTTCACTTTCATGACTATTAAATGCACTCATAATTAAAATTTAAAAGTCTGAAGTCTATACTATTTTTTCCAAGCTCCAATTATGAGTAGTAAGATTTAAGTTTAAGTTTAACTTGTCTTTTAATAGAGGGTAAAGAGCCCTTATAAATCAGTCAAATAGAAATTGCCATTGAAGAGCTATTACTGAAGAATTGCTGTCGAAGTAAAACTAATTAATATCTGTCACTGCAAAGAGTTAACTACAGAAAACTTTCCTGCTTAACTACCAGCACTATTAAACCACCAGGACTTATATCATCAAAAGAAAAAGTAGGAGAGAACACACTGTTTCTTTTGACATCAGCTTTAATCTTCTGCTCTTGCAGGATTCTGAAGTCTTTTTTCACAAAATCTGACCAGACAGAACCAACGCCAGGTCTGGCTCCCCAATTAGCTCTGGCAATGTGGTGTCATATCACATTCTCAAAGGGTTTCCCCTTAACTGAACTTTTGGATCACAAAATTACAGAAAAAGAGAGAAGCTCTAAAGAAACTGAGAGGTTAATAAGTTTCACTGAAGTGACCCAGAGATAGCTTTGCCACCTTGGCCCGAGATGTGGTATCCAGCTCCCAAGATCACTCAAAGTGGTGTCAGGTCTCCTCCGTGAACCCTGGTGATACACATCCATTCCAATAGACACTTGTGACCTCACACCTATATATTACTATGGCAAAAGAGATCTTGGAAGGCTTAAAGTACAAAATTTGATGGCTGTCTGGTGCAATATTGGTATTTTCTTCTCAGCTTTTGGACATTTTCTTAACAGTAATTGCAGATTCTTATTAGTGGAGCACTGATTGGATAAGTTTTATGGGTTAATCCTTCAGAAAGCATTAGATTCATCTTCCCAGGATCTGTCTCAGTCCTGAAAATATGCAACAGCCTCTCTGAAGAAAGCTTTGATTGCTTATTCAGAAGTCCTCATCAGAGATTATCAGAAATGTTTGTAACTGAAAATTAAGGCCCTGAGCAAGCTAGTATAATTTTAAAGCTGGTGCTGCTTTGGGAAGGAATTGAACCAGGTATCTCCAAAGTTCCCTTCCAATGAAGATTGTTCTCTGTTTCTATGATCATGCCTTGCATTCCTTGCACATGCAAAAATATGTGCCAGTAAATGTATATACCTGGATGAGGCCATAATCAACCCTTTAAAAAAAAAAAAAAAAAAAGAAAGCAATCCTACTTTGATTGTATCATTTTTATAGTAACTTCCCTGTGATAGATTTCCTGAAAGGATATTGTTATCAGCTGTAACAGCAAACCATGTATCCCAAATATTCTCCTGACTTGAACAAATGAAAAAGTTCAGATTTCACTTGAGCTCAATGCAGCACACCTCCACGGGGTATTCTTTGTCTCCCTGCTGTCCTTTTGCATGGAAAGTGTTCCTATTTCCCATGCCCAATAGCAGGATAGTGCAGGATTTCAGGGTGGTAGCCGTCACTCCTCCTTTGACGCCAAGGTGAGGAGTCAGTACACACTTCCATTTCTCCAGGGCACCTCAGATCCAGGCAGGTGTTGGCAAACAGGAGGGAATTAAAAGAGCAGTGACAAACATGAGTAAGGAAGAGAAGTGACTGATTTATGAAGAGAGATTAAAAGGCCTCAGGTTAAAAATTTTGGTCAAAAGTTGACTAAGGAGATGGGTATTCAACTATATTTGGTGTGGCTTTTCTTTCACTTTATGAAGGTATAAAGCTCAAAAAAGAAAGTGTCAATCTACAAATGATTAGAGAAATAGTCCAAAATGGTCCAACAGCTTCTGATGGGAACTGACTAAAAAACAAATATTGAGGTTTTTCAGATGTGCAAACCAAGATATTGCCATTTTTTTCAACTTATTCATAACAGCTGAGGATCCCTGCATGTCTGATTTTGATCTTGACACTTGTCTGAGCTGACCATGTTTTCTCATATTATCTCCACTAATAACCTGACTGAGAGCAGTTAGGAAAAGGAATGGCAGAGTAATTCAGCCTTTTTACCTAGCTGCTCTTTTGACACCCTTGCTGAGTATCTGTACTTCTGATAACCATTGCACTGGTGATCCTATTTTTCATGAAAATGGCTAGCTGTCCGCTAGAAACTGGAATAAGATGGTCTAGGTGATTTCCAGGGGGAAAGGCCTGAAAAGGGAAACCTGAGAAACGGCAAGTAACCTCAGCATAGCAGTGGTGGAAATCCCATCATTTGTATCAGACAAACTGAACTGGAAAGAGCATTGGTGGATTATTCAATGGAAAAGATATGGCAAGAGCTCCTGGAGGGGGCAAGTAAGCTGGACTATGTTCGGTTGGAGAAGGGTTTTCTTGGGGGTGGCAGGGTTAATATAAACGTCCTCTTAACCCATCCTCAATGTCATATATCCACACCTCAGGCTGCAGTGCCACTGCTCACCAACACAACTCGTGGCCTGACGGTTTGCTGCTCCTGGACTTGCTGCTCCCTTGCCTTCAGTGTGGCTTCCTGAATCTTTTTCCAGTTCCAAATTAGTTTGGGGAAATGGCTTCAGCTGGAGAGATCTAAGAAATGAGACATGCTCAGTCTTCCTAGACATGGTCTCTACATTTCATATCTCACTAGCAGAAGTCTCTTTAGGAGGTGACTAACCAGGCCAACCTCCAGGTCTGCTATGTCATTCCCCATTCAAGCAGTCCAGCTAACTGGGGCAGCAAATCATGCTTTGGCTTTGCAGATTTTAGCTGACCACTGGAGAGGAGCTGAGCCACCTGCTTAAATTCTATGTCTTAGAAGTGAGTTGATATAGAAGCTAATCCATAATATTGGATGAACATTCCTTAGTTCTCCCAAGAAAAAGGAATATTTTACATTGCTGTTTGTAATAAACACCCAAAACACTCTACCGTTAGCAGTTACTATGGTAACTGCTGGCAATTTATTTTAAAAAACGGAAAGACTAATTTTTTCACTGGTTACTGATTTAGTTTGGTTTTCTTCACTTGAAATTTGATATGACATGTAAAACAGCTACCAAATGCCATTGTCATGGCCTGCTCAAAGACCCAGTGATCTTCTAGGCCAGACCTTGACTGCTGATCTTGAGCTTAAGTTTTAGTGACTTCAACAGAATTAAGTGGAAAAGTAACCCAGCAGGATGAAAATTTGAAACCTCTGCCTTTTGTATCCCTACTTCAATTAGTTGTATTGAGTAAACAACACAGCTTTGTGTTGTTTACTCACTCTTTGTCAGATAAAGGTCTGCATTTAGTTTCAGACACAAGCTCACTAGCTTGAATTTGAAATTGGTAGTGAGGGTTTGTTATTACCCAGGGTAGTTATCAGATTTTCAGTAGTAAAACAACTTCATTCATTGTTGGGTTGATAGTTGCCATTATGTTTAAGCTTGCAACTACCTGTATAAAACACACATAAGCTGGAAACCTCTGATCTTTCCACGTCTCCTCATCTGTATTTTTCTTTATATAAAAGCAAAGCTGTTTAATGCTGGAAGCAAGAGTGCCATTTCTTATTCTGAAAAAAAGCCCCAACAGCTTGTGCCTTTGTAACCTGCCAAAAGAAAACACCAAACTTAAGTTCTAGTCCAAATTCTGCAGCTGGATCCAACTTCACATAATAGAGGGGAATGCAGAGGCAGAACTAACTTTAATGACAAAGCAGCCTGTATGCATGTGAAACTGTTTTACTGGTTTCACATGTTGGGAAGAAATATAACGATTATTCTGTGCTACACAAGTCTTTTATGCTAGGAGCTTCACCAAGACTATAAAATACATTTCAACTGAAAAATACAGCCTTTTGTAACATGATAACATTTGGGAACCATTAGCAGCATGAATGAAGTATTAGATACAGGCTGTGACATCAAGAACAAGGAAAGTCAAACAGTTCAAATCATGACAAAGAAAATGCCAAGAGACAATGTAAATTAATAGTTAAAAAGAACCAACTGGCAAGCATCTTTAAGTGATATTATAAGGGAAAGGAAAACTGGCCCAACTTCATGGAAGTTTAATGGTTGTTCTTGGAAATCAACTAGGATACATGGCATGGAAACATAAAATGATAAGAACTATTTGCCATTTGGATCCTGTTTATAAATAACCTCTCATTTCTACTTTAATAAATCAGGCTGTTTTAGGAAGTGCTGACTTTGTGCCTTTTGGCTTTATCAGCAGTACTTCAATAATGTTTAGGAAATAAACTTCACAGGAAAACCTCGGGTGTTCAATTAGTTTTAAATGTTTTAGGGTAGGAACTGAGATAATTAAATTAAAAGGATAATGGTGGCTTAATCCTTTGTGGCTCACATGAGATTTATACTTTCCAATATAACCTTAAGCTGTACATATGGCATTAGAGAGGGGGAAAAAAACCCTGAAGGAAGAAGAAAAAAAGAAAATGTTCCTTTTCAGAGAAACAAGAGTGTAGTAGGGATCTGACTACAGTGGGCATTTTCTGGCTTCTCAGGTTTTGTTAGTTTTCCTTCTGTACCAGTGCTTAGTTTGGATGAAGTGACCAGGAAATACAGCACGTTTAAATGCCATCTTTCCTGCTACCCAACCCTCCAAAACTGTGAGCAATGCTAACTGAACTGAACAGCATTGGAACACACTAAGACTTACTTTGCAAGATTCATTTCCTCCCTATGTTAATTATGCTCAGAGGGAATACAGTGCAAACCACAAGCCTGGAAAAGCTTGCAAAAAATGCATGTCCCTCTCTCCAACTGCAACTGCTAAAACCAAGGGGTTCAACTTTTGCAGTGCAAACTCTGGGATCTGGGGAAGAGTGAGGGCTGGGGGCTGTAGAGATGGCAGGGGAGCAAGGGAGAGAGTGGGCTCATGCTGGGTGATTTGGAGCTTTGCAGCTTCAATTCATCAGCCAAGAGTGGCTATTTTCCCATCTCAATCTCTGCCTACAATTCAGTCATGCATTCTTTTTTGTGAAGAAGGGCCCCTACTCTGAGTGCACCCGAAAAGTGTGCCTTTCAGATTCCTGGGGTAGTCTGGAATCTATACTACAATCTATACTACAATCAAACAGGGAAATATTTTAAAGTCCTAATTTCATATAAGCATGCTTTTTAAAAACAGAGTTTTCAGAAAAGAAAACCGAAGGGAAGCTTATATCCCTGAAGACCTCATGGCAGGAGAGCAAACTTGACGAATCCCTAGTGTGCCCTATGGTGAGCTTGCTTCCTTTTCCCTCTGAGGATTGAGCATGGTACTAGAACAGCTGGGTGCCCTCTGGAGACCTTTGACTGCCTGTGCCACAAGTTACAAGCTTAGAGAACATACAAGGAAGCTCGCCTGATGTATATGTGGTTGCTCAGCTCTTCTTTCTGAAGGCAAGACTGCCTCCAAACAGATTGCTGCAAGTAACTGAGACACTGGAGGTAGAACATCCTTAGTATCTGCAATGTTTAAACTGTTGACCCAACTGTTGATGGAAAAGAAGAAAGGGGAAAAGGGGCCAAAAGAGACGCACTGGAATGAAGAAATTCCTCATAAAGTCAGCTGACAGTCCTAGAAAGAGCCATTCAAATCCCTGCTAGCAGAAAATTCATAATATTCAAAATACAAAAACCTCTGACTTGCACTCCCTATCTCCTAGAGCTTTATGACAGCCAGGGGGAATCCTGCTGATCCATTTGAATCAAGAGAAATTGAATCTTATGCCAATTTGCTGGCACAGGTGTAGACTAAGAGTGCAGAAGAGAAGATGATCGCATCTTTGCATGTAATGTCACAATCTTCCCTTTGACAACTCAGTATCGTTAAAGCCAGAGACAATTTAAAAATTGCACACATAGCTATTGTGCAATATTTTTTTGTTCTCCTTCATGGCAAATCTGACTCCTGTGTGCTCATTAGATTCTGTGGGAGAAACCCTGCCTTGGGTTCCTTCAAGGTTGTGAAGATAGCACCACAAAAACTCCAAGGATATGGCAGGGATTCATTCATGGCAATGGAAAATGCCCCACAGATATGTCAAGAGGGCAACACAGGAAATCTCTTTGCCATAACAGTCCTGGGCAACTCAGTTCATTTCCCAAATTTTATTTCCCTCTCGTGAAACTCTCCTACCACTGCTTGCTCTTTCCCTTGAGTCTGTTTAGTCTTCAAGGCAAGGTTTGCCATGTGCTGTGCATTTGCACAATGGCTGGCAAAGCAATACTATTCAGAGCTGTTCTACCAGCAGTGAATGCATTAACTCCCTGATTCACTTTGCCTCTTCTGTTTGACTATTCAGTGGCACACACGCAATGGACTCATTTAATTTCCTGTGGATGTGTACTCATGTTGACTCACTCAGAAACGTCTTTATCTGGTCATAATGGCAGCTCATTTTGCAGGTGAATGAATACACTTCAGAGCTGCATAATTTCTTTTTTTCACTGGACCAGTGCTATTCAAAGAGGGTTATACTTCAAATCTGAGAACAGCTATGTGAGCCCTTTTAGCAGCCTTTTCACTTATCCGTGGAGAGTACTTGAAGGAAAATACTTTTTTCTGACTGCTTCAAGTGAAGGTGTCATCAAGTCTTTCAGGAATGGCAGGAAAAGGCTTTTAGAAAGCCATGGACCAGCTGAAGAGAGCCCAAAGGAAAGACTCAAGAATGATCAAACATCTAGAAACGTGTGATTTACAGGGAAAGGTGACATAAATTTGGTTGCTTATTCTGAAATGGACTTGGAGAGGATGTGACAACAGTCTTCCAATACATGGAAGTCTGGTTCACAATGAGAACTGTTTTCTCATGGTAGATATAATGAGAATTAATGAACTTCTGAAAATTGCTGCATGGCAAACCTAGGTAAAATTTTGGGAAGAGCTCTCTCTGTGGGCATAAAGCACTAGAATAGATAGAGTGGGGAAATTGTACAACACCATTACAAGGGTCAAGATGGCAGAAGTATAATCCTTCCCTTCTTTGGGCTAAGGGACACAATAGATGACCTCCCTTCCAACGCTGTGATTCTTTATGCTCCCAAATCCATCTTCATGTATAGTGCAGAAACTCTGAATTAGAGATAATACAAAAAACAGTATAAAGGAAATCTTGCACTGAATGAAATCATCACTACTTGAAGTACAGGAAGTACTTCTGAAAGGCTTCCTTTTATTGCTTATTATTAATTTCATTTCAGGTATTAATTTTATTGGTTGTTACATACCAGTGGCGAATACTGGATGCAGAAAGAGGAAATGTAATGGAGATCCTTGGATATTGTTATTTTATATTAAATGAGCTGAGCTCTAAACCTGCAGCAGTCTTGGCAAAGCCAGGTGATTTTACACAAACAGAGCCCAAATGGACCCCATGGACTTCTGCCATTTGAGCAGCTGCCCACAGCTGCCTGGAAGTCCAGGAGCACCAGCTAATCCTTCCCCCTAGCAACGGCCTTGAGAGCCAATCTTCAGCTTTCAGAGATTGGCATTGATTTTTCCTTAAGATCACAAGTTATTCACAGTGACTTCTGCAGTTCCGTGCTGGATGCAAAATGCTTTTTTGCTGTATTATTATACCTTTTTTCTCTTAAATAAACTGCTGAGAACATTGTCAATACTTAACTTACAATAGCAGGAATAATAGTGTAGTCAAGTTCAGTTCCTACAGGATAACAATGAACTGATAAAATGCAAAACTATGTATTAACTGATGCATAAATAATGCTGGTAAAGCTATTGCTTGTTTCATGTTCAGCAGAGTAAAAAGTCAATGAAATTTCGTAAACGTTTGATCATTTCAAAACTTTATAATTTCAGAACAACAGTTTTTGAAAAAAATGCCTGCTGGATATTTGATGGAGTACAAATAGCACTGACCCACAGGAGTCACATGCCACATGGACTTCATAATCTTTCCATGTGTCTCTGTGCCCAGTGGTGTGGCTGCCTTCCTGAGACTATCCCTAGCTGCTCAACACACAACTGCTGAGGACACCAGACTGAAAGAAGTAGAACAAAAGTACCTCCTCTATCATGAGACAAAATCAAAGAGCTGGCAGCTTGAGAAACAGGCACAGGGAAATCTAAAATTCTGCAGACTCACCCAGTGCCTCCATTCAGCAGCCTGGGCTCTGCCGAGCAATTCACGGGAAACCCACCTGCAGAGCCTCAGCCACCAGTGAGCCACAGCCCCTCCATTGTGAAGGGACAAAGAGCCACAACCAGGGAGCTCGACAGCCATCAGCTGCGGGCTGCTTGGCTCTCACAGGACTCCCAGCTGTAAATCACAAACAGGAATAGAAACTCAGTGTAGCTGAATGTATTAATTTTTTCCTAGTTGCCTGACCAAAATAGAAATTCAATAAATGAGCAGGAGGGGATTTGAAGAGAAGGGCCAAATTCAGCCCCAGCATAAGCAGTTGTAATTCTACTCCCTATAGGAGCAGGGGTGCCGCATTCTATCCTAAGATTTGGCCCATAGGTAGATAACAACCAAAGCAAAACAAATACATTCTCATAAATAAAATACATGTAGCATTTAACTATACAATAAAGAAAAAAATTAAAGACTACATAAAGTAAATTTAAAAAGTTGGAGTCTTCAACCCCAATTTCTTAAAGTTTTCTTTATCTCCTGAGAAGAGATCCATAAATATATGGAAAGATAAATATATTGAAAGATATTCAAGAAGCCAACATTAGAAAAGACTCCAGGACTCCAGGGAAGAAAGTCTGTATGCCTCCTGTACTATTAGATGCAATTTTCTACATTTATCAAAAAGCTTCTGTCAGGAGAGCCAAATTCTTGGGACAAACATGGAGAAAATAAGCCTTCTAGC
Organism: Cettia cetti; assembly: GCA_013401135.1. Lineage (NCBI taxonomy): Eukaryota > Metazoa > Chordata > Aves > Passeriformes > Sylviidae > Cettia > Cettia cetti. The sequence goes on from VZUI01043258.1 coordinate 24,285, forward strand.
AGTAGTGCCATTAATGAACAGGATGTATGCGGCTTGAGGAACAACTGCAGCTTGCAAAGTAAAGCTAATGATGGCGCAAGGCTCACAAAATGGATGCACAGCAGTGCTATGTATATGCTGCCCCCAGACTTCTGAATTCTCACATTGTTCTGGTTTTGAAAGGTGTCATATGGCGGCACAGCAGGCTAATGATATAGCATGTTCTGAGGAATTAGTTTAAGGGGCTTTTTTTTTTCCCAACCCAGTGAAAAATAGTAGAAATAGTGAATTTTTGGAACTTAATGGGATCACACTGTTCTTTCTTCACATTGTCAACTTCACTTAATTTCCTCCTTCCTATTAATGTGCCTAATGCATATGTCAGGCGGAAGCCTGACACACTAGTGGCAAACAGACTGTTGTACGAAGGCGGCAAAGTGTTAAAACAATTGAGCAAGTGAGTACTAAAGTTTGCTGCTCTGGCCATATGGTACAGTGTTTAATTTCCCGTAGTGAAAGAACGTGGCTGTCATAGAAAAAGATGATGAATAAATTTACTTGGGGCAACTTATTATAATGAAGAATGACTTCTCAGAGGAAGCAAACAGAGGAATTTAGAATCTGATGAGAAGCATATGGGAAGCATTAAGATATAAGCAAGGGTAGCAAGGCTGTGTGCTTTAAAAATGAAAGACATTTAATTGATGCTTGTTGCTGGTGTCGACATATGGAAGTGAGAAATGGGTTTTGATTTGGAAGACAGGAAAAAGGTTAATAGCAGTAAAGGTGGTTGTGGAGTGATTGATACTTTGAATAACTATGGAAGAAAGGGAGACAGAACTTCATGCAAGTCAGACAACATACTCAGGAGAACAGTGTAATCCAGAAAATCAAGGACATTAAATGACTGGGCAGATCACTTGCCTGCAAGGAGAACTGATAGGCCAAACCAGCAGTGACCAAATAATAGCCCATGGACAGCAACGGAGACTGAGGCAGGCAAGAGCATCTAGGCTGGCTGGGAAAGGGCACAGTGGAAGAGATCAGCTGTTTCTTGGGATCACTCTGATGCAGAACCCCTGTACAACAAATGATGGTAGGAGATCGGGTGGGAAGAAAAGAGCAAGAGTGATGTATAAGAAGTTCACATCAGTGTTTCTGCTGTCTGTGTATGTGAATTTTCCCAACATCTGTGCTAGACATATCAAGGTGAGTGAATGAGATTGCACAGTTCCTTCCTTGAAGCAGCTCCTGCTTTATGTGGGCCCAATGATGTTGAATAGGCCCTGACAGCAGAGACCTCACAGACAGAGCCCTGTGCAAGCTGCTGCACATGCACCTGTTTGCTCTGGATTGTGTCCCCCACCAACACACCCCCAGCTTCCTGGGGTAAGCAGAACTACAGAGGAGCTGAAGACAAAATTGCTCTCCTCCAATAGCTTTCTGTTAAAGCCAGCTTCTCAGATGTGAAAGGTGAGCTCAGGAGCTGCCACATGATTTAATATTTAATACCAGCTTACTCTGCCTGTTTCTGTTACTTTCTCTCAGTTGTAACTCTAGTACACAGAATTCATTTTTACTTGTTAAGTGCTGACATTGCAGCTAGATAGTTAACGATATATAATATGAATGCATAGCAAACCAACTGCACACTCTAGGTACTCTTCATTTTTCAAGCAGAGAAGTGGGCTAACCTGATCCTTATGCTATGCAAGGTTAAATAACTTATTTTACAATTAAAAAAAAATTGAAACTAAGTTACAAGAAAATGCAACAAAAAGTTTTACTTTTCCAGGCAATGACATGCTTTTTCCTAATTTGGCTTCAACAATTCATTTAGTATGATACAATATAGAAAGATATGGGTTCAAGCCGAGAAATTGGACAGCTTTAAAATTGTAAGAGAACTTGTGACAACTTCTTAAAGGGAATGAGACAATTTGCCCTCTGTGAGGAAGATATTTCTGGTAGGAGGTTTCTTAGGGTCAGCCCTCAACAGCTGCTATTGAAATCAATCTCATTCTGTATCTTCTGGGTTTTTGATGACCTTGGCATGAAGAGCCAGTGTATGCAGAAGTGATTAACAGATGCACAAAGTCAGAAGGCATTGTCAGTAAAAAGACTATCACTATCTTAAGTGGGAAGAACTCAAAATCAGAAATGAAATGAAGTTACGCAATGTGAAGTCATGCACTTAGGGACCAGTAACTGAACTCCTACTGCAATCTTTGGCTCATTAGCTGGAAATCACTAAGAAGGAGAAAAGCCTGGATATATTGTATGGGATCACTACGTGTATGATCACCACCAGCAATGTAATATGGTTCCTAATATGTAATATGACAAGAAATAAGAAGTCCTGGGGGAAAGGTTTCCAGAGAAAATAAGGAGCATTGATGTCAGCAGACAAATACTGAGACTTCACTTGGAATATTGGCCAAATCTGTTCAAGGCAGAGTTTCAGGCTGGAACAGGTCTGGAGAAGATTATGGAGCAGATTGCTGTGTACTGAAAAGTTGTTACAGGCCTATCCTCATGGGGAATAACTGTTTACATTGAAGAATAGTCAGGACCAGAAAAGATAGGTCTACATCAATGAGGAATAGACTTCAAATGAAAATCAGCTTTCCAGAATAAGAGGATTCCTACCTAATGTGGATTCCTTTCAAGTGGGTTCTGACCTGATTATTAATTTGTGTGTAGGGTGGTTAGCAAATGGTTAATTACAGTCTTTATTTCATATTCATACACTTTGGACATGAACAAGTGGTGGGCATGCTGCAATGAAAAAGGTATTGGCTGTGGCACTGTATTCACATGGACACTGTATCACAAAGACCTGCTTCATACTACCTGGCATTCCTAACACCACAAACTAAATATCTGATGCTTGTTCCCAGCCTCCAAGCAGTGAGGAGCTCTGGCCAGTGCAGGCAACACTGTGGTGAGTCTCTGTTTGCCTGGCATCACAAGAGGAAGAAAATAAAAACTAACAAACCTCGAGTGGACCAGACTGACACCAGCAGCAGGGAGAGTTCCAGAATAAAGGAATGAGAAAGATGATGAAGAATTACTTGAACTCACTAAGTTCTGGCCCCCAGTGCTGAGCAAAAGAAAATCTCACTGCCTTCTGAACTAGAGAAGAGAAGCAGAACTGTGCATTGGGTCAGCCACGCCTGGAGGACACTAGAGATCAGAGGAGAACACAAGTGGTTGTGCTACAGTCAGCCCCTTCCCCTAACTTCTTTGGGCAGAGCCAGGAGAGGGTAAGGTGAATGCAAGGCTTAGTTAGTATGGACTGAATTCACAAGTTACTTCACTGTTTCAACAGCACAGGTGTTATACAGTTGGGCTTTAAAAGCTTGCTCTCCTGACAAAATCCTTAGTCCTGCAAAGAAAAGATTTCTGTGGATGCAAGGGCAATTCAAAACCCCCTCCTCTCAACCATTAAGTCATCTTAGCCTGGAATTTAATTAAATATTTAATGAGCACAGCAGACAAAGATGAAAAATTATGTTTCATTTTCCAGTCATACTTTTACTTATTGGACCTTTAAAAGACCAATTATGTTTAAAAAGATAATATTCCTCTAATTTTCTCATAAAGGCCATGGAACTTAATTAATGAGAGAAAAAAATCTAATTTTAAGGAGCTGGAGACAGGTAGTTACAGAGGAAATTAAAAAAAAAAAAAAATTGCACAAAACATGTTGTCTCATGTGTGTCCTGAGGTACTAGAAAACTCACTGTTGGCCAGATGGGGATAAGACAGACAGCCCCAGTAAGATGTCTGCATTATCAGTGGGTATTTCTCTTCCCTTATTTACAAAGAAATTGCTGGGAGAAAGGATAATGCTTTTCTTGCAGCAAGTACCATAGAACTTTAATATCCAAGAAGAACAAGGGAGATGATTTAACAAGAGGTGAAAAAACAGGGCTAAATCACCCACTGTTAAGAACTGGCACAACTCTGGCAAGTAAAGCCAAACTAAATTCAGTGGAGTGATGAACTATTATGATAGTTAAGGATCTGGCTGAAAATCTTACAAAGGGATGAAGGAAAGGGAGAGTGATCTGCTGCACAGTCAGAGGGCAACCAACATCTCTTGTAAAAGACAAGCAGGAATAAAGTGAGAGGAGGTTAGGGAGAAAATAAAACAGCCCTATTCCTTGAGCACTCATATCAGTGCAGCTATGTCCATCCATGCTAGCCAAGGACTCAGGCTAGGGAAATGGCATTCAGCTGAGGCAGCCAAGGTTTTGATGGATAGTCTTCAGCTCCCAGAAATGTAACTAGAAAAGTGGGCATGTTTTTAGCATGAGTCATCCCCGAATAAAGCATAGCTGAAGTTCACAGAAAGTTCACAAAATCAAAGTGGTTATGCAAACCCAAAAAGTAGTTTGCAAATTCACGAGCACAAAGGAACTGCAGTGTGTTCCTTTCTACTGAGGGAACCTAAGAAGACCTAGTTTAGCATTCCTATGTGTGAAGCAGAAGGTTCTCACTCCACTTGCTCCAAGAAGGTCCCAGCAAAGCATGCGGATGCTGCTACCAGAACAACTCCTCTGCCTGGAGACTGGGACACAAAAATAATAAAGGGTTCAGGGAATCTCTTGTACAAAGAGAGGCTGAGAGAGCTAGGATTATTTAGCTTGAAGAAGAGGAAGCTTAGAGGAATCTTCTAAGTCTTTATAAATATCTGATGGTGGAAGTAAAGAAGACAGCAATAGGGATTTCTCAGTGGTGCCCAGTGGCTGCACAAAAAACCCATGGGCACAAATTAAATACAGGAAATTCAATTTAAACAAAGAAATTACTTTTTCACTAGGAGTGCAATGGGGCAGTCCTGAGCAGTCTGTTTGGGAGGAGGGGGGGGACTACACGATCTCCAGAGATGCCTGCCAACCTCAGCCACTCTGCGTTGCTGTGAAATACCACCCATTGAAGTCCTGCTTAACTACTGCTAGGTTTGGAGTGGTCTTCAAAGTCTTGGAGTAGTACAGAGTTCCAGTGAAATTCATTAGCAAGCACTTCCTTGTCTGAATAGATCACAGGTCATTTTTCCACCTCTTAAGTATCCTTTTTTGCCCTGTCACCACAGGCCTCCTGATAATTACATAACAAGTACACTTGAGGATGAAGTGGACTGGGAGCTGCAATCATACTCTGAACAAATCATATTTTCACCTGTGTATGTGTTGTAGACCTGTGACCTGGTTGCAGCACTGTCATATGCGCTGAGTAAGACAAAAACCTCAGTCAGTAGCTCTTCAGCCTGCCAGTCAGGCTGTTTTTTACAAAACAACGAACACAGCCTTAATGTCTACTCGAGGGATGTAATTATATGAATAAAAGGAGGCCATGTGTATGGGTGCATAGTTGTGTACTTATTGTTCAAGCAGGAAAGCCAGAAAAGCACATTATGTATACACACAAGTGGCTGCCTTGTAGGTTAATAGCACTTGGAGTCTGCAGTCTGGAGTGTCTAGATAAATGTGCACAATTACTTTGTGAAACTGCAAGGGATTCCCTTTATCCATGTTAAAATTTGCCTTCAAGAATGCTGAGGCTAGAGATACCTGGTTTAATACCTGCGAGGGTGAATAGTAATAGGCCATAAATTCTACTCTTTATCTTTATAGAATCATTCTCTCAGACTTGAAAAAGCCAAGAGTCATTTGAAAAAAATCCAATATATTTTCTAGCACAAAGAGCCAGATTTTATCCTCGGAAGTATGCAGTTTGCTGGGTGGCGAGTGGTCAAGAATTCCTTGCACTTTACAGAAGGTATCAAGCGTAGGTTTACCTTGTATTCAACTTCTACAACTACTGAAATTCAGTAATTTCTCGTTCTTTCCCCAGACTTATGCCTTTCCTTACTGTTAGATCTACTCTGCATTTATTCTCCACCAGTCAGATCCAATACAAGATTCAAAAGGAGACTCAGATGATCTCCTGTCCAGAGAACAGTAAATACCTAATTCAGTGCCAGCACAGCACAGGCATCCCTGGAGTCTGGAGGCATTCAAACTCATGGGGAACAGGCCTGAATGAAAAAGACTGTTGAAACATTAACCCTTCAACATGAAGGATATATGGAAAGTGACAGATGTACTTTTAAAAGAGGGATGTCTAGCAGCAGAACAGAAAGGGTAAAGAGAAGCATGATTCCCAGCATCTTGTCCAGACTTGCATAAGGAGACAGTGGAATTATATGGTTAACAGCAGAAGACCATGGGCCAGCTTGTAAGAGTGCATGTGGGGGAAGCCTCAAGAAAAAGGAATGTAACCTCACTGCTCTGCAAAATCCTGGGAAACATTGATATTGCAGTATCAATTATAAGTCACAGGAAATTATTATGGCATTGGTTAAGTACATGTGAGGTCACAGTTGAGATGTTGTATGCCTTTCTGGGCACCTTATAAAAGAAGGATATTATGGAAAAGTACCAGAGGGCAACAGATATGACTCAGGCACAGCAGTATTTAGAAAGGTTAGGTAAACTGAATCTGCATTCTTTGGGGGAAAAAAAAAAAAAAAAGAAAAAAAGAAGGAGATTATAGGACTTATTAAAGTACTGCAGGCAACTTCTGAGAAAAGAAAAAGCTGCTTCAGCCTATTTGAGCTAGGGTGCATGAATGTCATCAACAAAGAACAGACAGACTAAAAGAACTGATGAGGCACTTCAAGGAATAAATTAGCTGGGAGAGAAATGTAGAGCTGCTACGTAAAAAGTTGAAACAATATGAAGGCAAAGGAATTATTTAGAGAGGGGGGAAAGTATGGTCTGGCAGGATAAGATAACCTTGGGCAGTTCTTTTAAAATAAGGAATAAAATATTAATCCAGCTGGGTTTCTGTAAGTATTATACTGGAGGTAAAGCACGCTTGCCTGCATAATGCATGACTGTAGGAGTCAACAACTTGAGTAGTATTAAATGCTACACGATAATCAGTTGACCAAAAGATGTATTTCTCTCTGGATCATGAAAATGGAATTACAGCATCAGCACAAAAAATGTGAGAGGGCTGGGAAATGCTGAAGATTTCCTGTTTTCTCAGTTTTCTATAAATTAGATGGTCTCACAGGACTGAAAGGGATAACAGTTCTCCAAAATCCATGAATATTACAGCCTGCAGGAGGAAATCCCCTGGATATCAGAGCATGTCAGGAGGTCTGAAACATTGATTTTTTGGGACTGCCTGTTCTCATGCTGTGCTTCCAGGAACACCCCTGTGGTAGCATGTTTTTTTTCAGGAGTTTCTCTCATCTTCCTGCAGATGGAGGCACTATGGAATGAGTTCTTACAGGATGTGTCGGAAGGAAAATTTTTCCCAGCTTGATGCTTTCTCTTATTCTTTTGTTTCCTTTCCAAAGTGCATATCAGTAGTACTGCATGTGAAAGGCTGTGTGGGGTTACAGCCACAGATGATGCCCAAACTGAGGTTCCCCCAGCTTCGAGGTGGAGTTGAGGAAGCTTCAGTTCTGCTGTGGGGAGAGTTCTGCTGTACCATCCCCAGATGGTACCTGAGTCAGGCACCTTCAGGTCTGCTCAGAGTCCTTTGCTCTCACTGGCATCTCTAGAGGAAAGGCAGGCAGAGGTGGCCTCTGCCACAACAATGTGGGGAGCTCTCTGTTGGGCTCTGGAGAAATCAGTGCTGGCTGAGGGGAGCGCAGGACCAGCAGGGACTGCTTTACTTGGAGCCTGGCCACCAGCTGAGCAGGGACCAGTATCGTGCCTCACCCTGCCTGGCAGGCAAAGGAGCTCTCTCACCTCATCTCTCAAGTCACCACGGGTCTCATGTGGCTCTCAGGAAATCTTGAGAAGAAAAATTGTCTGCCCCTCTCTGAGACCTCTTCTTCTGATAGCAGTTGTTAGAGAGGCTCCCTTGTTTGTCTAAGGTGCAGGAAGAGACACTGAGCTACAGGCAGGCTTTTGTAATGCAAGACCTACACAGTGAAGGACTCTAGTAAATTCATGAGATAGCAATGATTTTTTGGCACTGGAAGCAAAGGGAGCAGAAATATGCTCTTGAACAGCAGAGCTGGAGTGGGTGATAATCAATCTGGGAACTGCTGAACTTCTCCTATTGCTCCCTTATGCCTTCTATACCTGGACACATGCAAATACTCCGTGTTTTTCCAACCTCTAATAATGATGGTATGAAATCCCTTGTACCTAGGAAAGGCCAAAGATGGTGAAAACATTACAGAAAGGGCAAAGTAAGGAGGAATAGTTATTTACACCATTGTGGATGAAGAGCCTCAGGAGAGCAATCTCAGTGGCTCAGTTTCTCACACTGAAACAGGCAGGAGCCAAGAAGCGGCAGGAGCTGCTGAGCTGCTTGGGCGGCATTCATTATTTATGCAGATCTTGGAAATTGTTACCTCTTTAGGAAAAACATAACTAAATAAAATGGCTGGAAGGCAAACATATTTCAGTTTAAACAACATTAATTTAAAATACGAATAACAGTCTTGGTAGATTAATCAATCCAAATGTTGGGGTTGTTTGGGGAATTTTTTTCTCCTCTGCAGCTGTATCTTGCTAAGTAACACATTTCTATTTCAAGACTGTTAATGCTGTAGCAGCTGCAACACTCTCAGGGAATTTTTAAAAATCATATTGAAATTAAAAGCTGAGACATAAAAACAAATCCTTCACAGCTATCCTAGCCGATGGTATTATAACAGTAACAGGCATTTGCAATCCATCGCATTCTTGGCACATGCTACTTTTAGTCAGTGAAAGTCATAACACTGCATGTGTCTTAATGTATTTTTTTCTCTGCCACCTGAAGATAATTACCAAATATTAAGAAACTGAGCTTCACAGCCTCCCTTCAAGAATGTGCTTTATCTCTTCCCTCCCCTGTTTTGTTTGTTTTTTTTAAATAAAGACATGGAATAACTTGCTCACCCAGTTGTCAGCTACAGCTGTTTTTGTCTATTTTTTAAGAGGCCTGTGTTTCTAAAAAGTGTGCACCTAATTGCATAAAAACAAGAGATGTGATTGCAAGCACAAATTAAGTATTTGCATGTAGAAGATGAAATAGCCAATTGTGTTGAGTAACTTGATTGTAGAAGCTTAGAGTGTGACTCTGAGTTTACGACATTTCTCTCATATACAATTTCGGGGAGAAAAACATGAAATCCAGATGTTGAGTGACTCTCACATGTCATAGAATTATAGAACCATTATAGAAAGGCTTGGGCTAAAGGGACCTTAAAGATCATCTAGTGCCAACTCTCCAGCCATGGGCAGGAATGTTACCCACTGAATCAAGTTGCTCAAGGTCCCATCCAACCTGGCCTTAAACACTGCCAGGGATGGGGAAGCCACATCTTCTTTGGGCAACCTGTTCCAGTGCCTCACTACACTCTGAGTAAAGAATTTCTTCACAATATCTACTCTAAATCTCTCCTTTTTTAGTTCAAAACTCTTCCCCCTTGTCCTATCACTTCATGCCCATGTAAAAATTCATATGTACCTGTGAAGCATGAGTAGGGCTAGGAATGGAGCACATGCCACTGCCCCGTGTCTTTTGTATCAGGGAAGTAAACCATCTTTTTATAGAAGTCCTATTCAACAGCAGAGCTGTAGGAGTGGTTGCTGTCAGCAGTTGTTTGAGATGAAGAGCTATGAATCCAAACTTTCACATCATATCAATGCTGTTCAGAGTATAGAGGTGAAAGAATGAGCAAACTTGTCCTCCACTACAAAAGCATTGCCTCCAGGCCACCTATTTTCTAGGGTATCAAAAGCCTCAACAGGCTCCAAACAATTTGTAAAACCCAAAGCTCTTCTGTCCTTAATGTCCATTCAGGGCTGAATTTGTAAATCCACCTTCTACTTCAGTACATGCAAACCAAGCACAGATCTCTCTCCTTACTAATGAAGTTCAGACACTTTAAAATGTAGGCTTATTGCCTGCACAGTAGAAGCCCCAAAACTACAATAGAGCACAGGAGGAGTTCAAGAGAAGTCAGGATTACTCCATCAACCTAGAAAAATCGGTCCTGTCAGGTAAAGAGGTGCTGTGACCCCAGGAAGGGCTCTACAGACTACAAAAAAGCAGAAAAATAGCAATTAGTCATTTACCCCTCTCTTCAGGAATCTTCCCTGTGAGTAGAGAAAAATACCATTTCTCTCTCTAAATCTCACAAAGAGCACAATCACTGGAGCAAAGCACACGCATCAGGTACCTGCAGGGGTGTCACAGTGCTCCTCCATCATCCATGGGAGGTGCTGTTTAGTCTGTGTGAGCTACATCCTGCTGGTCCAGTCCTTGCTATACAGAGAACATCAGGCCGTAACCAGGGCAAATGGTTGTGGGATTCATGGCAAACAGCAGAGTGACCCTGATGCAAGGCCTGCCTTTATCTGATTGTATGGAACCAACATATATACCTGGCATGACCAGAATGGATGCCTTGCCCCCTCAGTCTGTTGGAGGGGAACAGAGAGGAAGAGATTACAGAAAGGCTTGCTCACTACAAGGAGGCAAAAGCTTAGAGTGAGTGACTTTTGTGGAAAACAAGAAGAAGATGGCTCACATCCTTACACAGAAGTGAAAGGGGAGGGGGATTTAGGTGAATAAAAGATGCTGGTATCTCCCTCCCCATCAGGTAGAATCTGGTGTACACATCTGAGTCTTGGGGGAGAGATGTAGACAGACATCTTGAGGCCTTGTGCTTTTTTTGTCAGGATTTGAGCAGGTGTTTATACTCTTCTGCAAAGCAGAAAAACTGTTCTTTGGCCTGATCCTTGAAAGGACTGAGTCACTGCCAGGGTTCCGTACCCCTCATCACGGGGGGACTGCCACAGACAGTTTCAAAGGTCTTTTTCATTTTTTATTGTCTTTGTTTTTCTTTTCTTTTTCCTTTGGCAGAACAAATTTCGGTTATTTTCCAATGAATCATCTCCAGCTTTTTGTCTTCTAAAGCTGATGACAAAGGAGAGAGTGTGCTGACAAAAACCAGCCCTATCAAAGCATGATAAAGTTCTTGCTGTCTGCCTTTATCACAGATCTAAGCAGTGTCAAGAACCCAAGATTTAAACAAGCAGCAAACCTAAAAACAGATGGAACAAATGCACTTGTTGTTTTGACTTTTAAGAATTATTACAGATGAAATCTGCTTTGTATTTAATATATGCAGCGGAAAAGGAGGGGGGCTTTAAGGAGACTTGTATGCATTCAGCTGTTGCCTTGCAAGTGTAACACAGCTAAGACATGAACCCTGGGTCTGTGAAGGCACATTTATCTGCAACTCACCTCCAACCCAGAAGGGTCCTTGTTCCTGTGGCTGGATCCTAGTGCAGGCTCAATTCCTGCATCTGCACAGTTTCAGAGATTTCAGTGCCTGGACAGACACTGCTGCAGGATTCCAACCTTTGTGGATATTTAAGTCCAGACAAAAGCATCCTCTGAGAACTCTCTTCTGTCTTTGGAGTAAGGGCTCATTCCCATGTCTGGGAACGCTCAGCAGGACAAGGAATCAGCCTGGTCTCCAAGCCACACCACACAAGCAGTGAAATCCCTCAGAGAGAGAAAGAATCACCAGGCTGACTGGACTGGGACCTAGTGATCCTCTGGTGGAGAGCTTGAGCCTGGAGTTCACAACCCACACTTTATCATCCTGTCTGTTCTGCACTAAAAGCAAGACTGCTTTCAGGACTACCTGTGCCAAGGGCATTCAGCAAGTCATTCAAAACTGGTTTTAGCTTTCTGGTTCACTCTTTATACCATCCAGTCCTTTCATTTCCTATCACTTTCTGTACTGTATACCTCTGGACACTATTCCTGTACTTGAGCATCCATCTTATGCATTCATTCTCAGCCAATCCCCTTCAGACCTGACTTGGAAGCATCAATACACAGCAAAAAAATGAGGTCTGGAGCACTCACCAATTGGAGTACATGGGCTGTCTCGTAGTGGCAGGTTTGTGGGGAAGCAGACATATTCTGTCCTCAACAGGCACTGGAGAAATGACCTAAAGAAACACAAGGTGCTTCCTGACACTGACATTTCTCAGGCTGGGATAACGGCATCACTGATGGCATTATATCATGGTTTCCACTTCACACTATGCCCAGTTGCACTGGGCAGTTCATTTCCATCATTATTGGTGGAGTCCAAAAGTAGAGATGGTTTGAGAAATGACTGGACATTTTCACAGCAGATATACCTACAGTGGTTTTAAACACAATAATTTATACACTTACAAGGTCCTTAATCCAGTAACTTTTGTAAAATTATATAGCAAGGAAGGACTACTCTCAGCTCCCCTGTTTTCCTCAACATCTGCTACCGGACAGTGTCAGGAACATAGCAAGAGGGATCTTTGATCCAACCCAGTAAGGCCATTTCTGTCCTAGAAGACTGAAAACTCCTGCAGTTTCCTTGTTCACTCTTGACCCGAGTGCATATCCTCAAGTGCTCCCTGATCTCTGCTGCCCAGATGATGACCTCATTTTTTTTCTTATTACTGAGGGGCTGCCGTTTCTTTGATTAATCATTCCCCGTATTAATATCAAACAGCCTTTGGCTTTCACAAATGGATTTTTGTTTCTGTCAAATGATTCCCTCCCATTCCTCTCAGATAAAGAAAATGGATAAATTATGAACATCAGCCCCATGGAAATGAAATAGATGCATTTTAAATATAGCTTTGGGAAAAAAAAAGGAAAAGAAGAAGAAACCCTACGAGTCAGTTAGCGTTTGATATGAACTTGAAATGACTTGTGAAATAGATCAAGAGTCTTAAAGGCTGAGACCTATATTTTGAGTTTCTACAAAGTTGGCTGAGAAAATTATGAACATTTTTTGTTGTTGTTCACTTAGAGCAGCTTCAAAAATGGAGCCAAATTTTCTTGAACAGTAAAGAAGAATGTGCTAGAGATTTTTAAACTTTTTTTTTTTATTTTCAAGGTGGAGGGAAGATATCTCTTTTTTTTTAAAGCAATTAAAATTTTATTTTACAAAGAACTTGCCAGTGTAGGATAGCTAAAACATGTCCTCTTTGTAATTATTAAGTTCTTTTTACTCTAAAGATCTCAAACCAGTTTAACTATCCAGAATCACTTGTTATATGCAAGACAGCCAGATGTTGTTACCATGCATCCCTATCTGGACAAATCAGTTTTTCAGTCATCTTGACTACTTGAATGGGTCAAGCAGCAGTGTCATGGGCCCTGCCCAGGTGAGAGCTGCTCAGAAACACTCCAAGGCAGTGACAGAATGAGGCAGGAATCTCAATTCCTATCACTGTAACACTTCATTTTCTCCAATAAAGCTGCAGATATTTCTTTTGCTACCATGGCATCTCACATGAACTTAGGAAATGGAGTTGCTGAAGAGGTGTTTTTTTTTTCCTCTGACAAGTTGTCTAGCAAGTTTAATAAATAGAATTTGAAAGGTTTTTAATGTTCTCCCCTACAGCTGTGTGAATGGCACTGAGCAAGCTGTTATCTGCTGGATTTGCAAGAATATGAGCTAATTTCTGAACTTCTAAAATAACATCTGATTTCTCTTCTCGATCAAGAGACAACTGTCTCCAGCAAATTTCAGCTGAATTCCTTGGCAGTTTTCAGGAAAAAAAAAAAAAAAAGGCAAAAAGCCCCAACCAGTCCCAACAAACTTGAGGGTGGGAGAGAATGGGGCTTTGGCTTTCAAAGAACAATGCTTCAACAAACCAAGTTTCCTATGGAGTCAGAATTTATGCTGGGTACTGCCCAGCTAGAAAGCAGCTCAGCAGAAAAGGAACCTGGGGCTCCTGGGGCACACCAGGCTGACCATGAGCTAGAAGTGCCCTTGCAGCAAAGAAGGTTAACAGTAACCATTGCTGCATTAAGCAAAGTACTGCCAGCAGATCATGCAAAGTCATCCACCCCCTCTAGTGAGCACTGCTGAGGCCACACAAGGAGGCATGCATCTGGTTCTGGGCTCCCCAGTCCAGGAGAGACATGGACATAGTGGAAGTGTCCAGCCAATGGCCACAAAATTGATTAAAGAACTGGAGAATCAATCCTGTGAGGAAAGGCTGAGAGAGTGGGGACTATTCAGCCTGGAGAAGAGAATGGGGATCTTACCAATATTTTTAAGTACCTGAAGGAAAGGTGTGCAAAGAGGTTGAAGCCAGGCTCTTTTCAGTGACACCCAGTGCCAGGTCACAAACTGAAACACAGGAGGTTCCCTTGGAACATCAGGAGATAATTTTTACAGTGAGGGTGACTATGCCCTGGCACAAGTTGCCCAGGGAGTTTATGGAGTCCCCATCCTCAGACATACTCAGAAGCTGGACACATCCTGGCTGGCAACTAGTTCTAACTGGCCCTGTTTGAGAGAGGGTTTGGACCAGATGATCTCTAGAGGTCCCTTTCAACCTTAATCACTCTGCCATTCTCTGATTTTCTGAAAGCACTGGCTGTCAGCAGTGGCAACAGAAAGTTTGGGGCTGGGGCTGCTTTCAGTCACCCCAGATGAAAGGTCAGGAGCAGCCTGTGAGCTTTAGGCACAGCCTTTTCTTTCTAGCTTTCTAACTCTTCAACCAAGAACTTGCAGTGCCAGATTTGGAGATTAAAGGGTTTTTTCCACGTTATGTAAGGATACACCAAATCACACAAAGATGAGATAAAATATCTGTAAAATCAATTCCAGTTGGTCAGAACAAATTTCCATGATTGTCCTTTCTTCAATGTACAAGCTGTAAATCTGTGATTCTCCTGTGTGGAGGAATGTTTAAGAGAGGTGTCTCTGGTTTGGGCATGGAGCAGAAAGCCAGCAGCTCTAAGATCCCAATCCTCTATCTAATGGAGAAGATCCATGCAATCCAGTTCTGGACTTTGCTTTGGGGGAGATCTTGCTTACCCACCCCCATGTATGAGCATTATCTGCTGTGCCTGTCGAGGCTTGTACCTGATCTCCGGAAATTTGATGGGACATTTGCCACTGGCTTTGACAGAACTACAAACAGATCCAAGTTTACTCCTATTCTGTGTCTTTCTAGCTAGTAGCTGCACTGTTTTCTGAGCCCTAACCACAGATCAAAAGGTACAGAAATGCTTGTATGTGCCCAGAATAATTTCCACAGCATAAAAATCTTTACCCACTAGATCTTTTAAGTAACACAGGGTTAGATGAGACCTTCTGTAATTTAAATAATTTAAAAACTCTTTAATATGGTTCAGGGTCTGTAGACCTTTCACACAGAAATCTCATACAATTTTTTTACAGAGGTTCCACAACAGAAAAAATTATAGGGAAGAAGTTATGGTGCCTCAGATTTGGTCTCAACAATCAAGTTTCTGCATTTGAAAAGCAGAAGTTCACCAATGTAGCAACAATAGAGATTGCATCAAGTCTTCACAAGAGTTTATTTTGACTTCTAGGATGGCTTTGCTTACAACTTTGTACAGAATTAACAACTCACTGATTGAGTTTTAAGCTCTGTCCCCAGATAAACACAGCCATAGGCAGCTCCCAGGGATTCTGTATTGTCTAGGAGTCAGTGGAAGTTGTTGGCACAGAACAGGCAGCAGAATTTTGGCCTCTGGCCAATGCACAACTGTGAAAGGCTCAAACCACTGTACAAACAAAAAGGACTCAGTCCCATCCAAGAGCACCTTCAAAAGTGCATTATCATGCAAATCTACCAACATGGCTTGTATGAAAAGCAAACAAACAGCACAGATGAACCCAGCTGTGAAATATAACTGCAGCCTTGACTGAATGTCTCTCTTTTCCCCTCCAAAAGTGTAAGCCCAGCAGCAGTAACATTAAGGCCAACACAAAGAGTAAAGAAGCAAGCAGAGGTGACACTTGGTTTTATGGTAAGACTAAAAATCCCATTAGGAATAGAGATTTTTTTGAGCAAAGTCTGTCCAATGTGTTGAAAGGCCCAGAGATCAAATTCTGAATTCTTGTGTGCACTTCCAAGTGATGTGCACCACCAGAAGCTCCCCCAGAGCCGAATGAATCACCTGCATCACAAATATTTCACCCAAAGAGAAGGACGTATTGTGGCCAAGGCACTGTTTAGCAGAACTGCCCTCACCCACACCACAATCATTGGACACACTCGAGAAAGAGCTCAATAGGAGAGGTTTGCTTGTGCGTGTCTCAAGGTGGATAACAGAGAATAGGATACAGCAGTGAGATATTCTGAAATATCTCATCATTTTTTCCTCTTCCTCCTCTAAAAGACTGCCAAGGCAAGAATTACAATAATTTCTGTGGAAACTGGGTATCTAATTCTCTTATCCTATAACAAATTACCTGAACAGCTTTTAGCAAACAATCACAAAAATGTAGAGCCACACCCTTTAATTTGCTGCATAGATTGAAGTATATTCTACAAGTAGAAACCAAAGCCGTTACTATCATCTAGTATAACTGAGGCAGAGGTAGGCTCAGACTTCTCTAAGTAGGGGAACAGGTCCTCTGAATTAAATGTAAGCTCTAAGTTCTTATTTTGATGCGAATATAATTAGTCTAATTTTAAAATATGTAAGGGTTATTCCTATGGCTTCAGTGAAAAAACCTGTGGTGCTCAAGAGTCCAGATGTTTAGGCTCTTCAGGTGCTTCCTGCTTTGTGACTTCCAGAGGATTTAGTCACCTAACTCTTTTTGAGGAACCCAGATTGGGATCTTTCAGGTACCAGTTTTACCATGTATTTTACAGACAATATAAAGAGAATACTTGGCTAGCATTTTTCTTCCAAATACTTCTTAAAATTAAAGATAACAAAACTACAAGTTTGTTTGAATTGGCATTTCTTTCTGTGGTCTACAAGTACCATGACTAAAGCTTGGAACTCACATCAACACCTGGCAGAGTGAATGCGGGTGTGGACCCCCTGCACTTGTGTGTGCTGACTGCAGAGCGGTACAGGCCAGTGCCTGGTGAGGCCCGGGGTTGTTTGCTGTCACCTGACTTACAGGCAGACTTCTGTCCATCTGAGAGAGTAAAGCATGGACCTGCACTGCAAGTGAGTACCAGAAACCCTTCAGTGTCACCCTATCAGATCTACATTAGTTCCCAGCAGGGGCAGAGGCTCTGGAAAGGCTGTGTAGTCCTGTGCATGGGGCTCTAAACAGATTCTCCAGAGACCTCACTTCTTTTCTTAGAAATGTTATTCATGTGCTACATGACCTTTGGAGCATCCCTGTGCTCCTCTACCCTTCTACTTCCTCTCTCAGGGCCTGCTTTCTCTCACTGCAAATTCTTTAGAGCAGAAACTTTCTCATTTTTTCATCCTTCAGTCTCATGCAGGGGTGATGAAATACAAAACATAATAACAACTGAGAAAAACAAAAGCTTATAAATTGTAGTTCATGGATGTTATAATTTTGTCCACGAGGACAAGATGAAGCATTATATTCTTGCAATTGTCTCTTTAAGGTATGCCAGGAAAATGCAAGTCGGGTCTTCGGCTGAATTGCTGTATACATTATTAAGGAAAAAAATTCAAACCCTCAAACAAATCTCACACTGCAGGCCCACATCCCTTGCAAAGTTGGTCTGTCTTCCTTGTTTTAACCCCCCACTGGGCCAAAATAAAGCGCCTGCCTGCCAAAGAAAACCGAGTTTTTGAAGAGCCGACACATGGAAAACAAACCCCAGAGCAGTGATGGCTAGCTTTCCCCTCTCGTGGAAAGGCCCGCCAAGAGCCCCGGAGCAGCGCTACCCGCTAGCTGCGTGCCTGCCTGTCCCCAGCGCGCCGCGGGTGCCGCTCCCGGAGCACGGTGGCTGTCCCTGCGGTGGCGCGGCGCTCCCGCCGCTGTCCCTGGGCCGCTGCAGCGGGCAGGGGCCGAGCCCGGCTCCCCCCGGCTCCTCCAGGTGTCAGCACAGCTCCGCCGCTCCCGCCCGGCTCCTCCGGCGCGCCGCGCAAGGGCGGGCGTCTGCTTCCCTCTCGGCTACATTTGTTTTTCTAATTTCTTTTTACTTCGAGGTTTACCAGCTGCTTTATTACCAGGCTGAGCTTTCCTTGCAGTCTCTCCCTCTCTCCTCCTCCTTCCCCTTTTTTTGTTCCTCGAGACAATCAATGTCTCTGGTCCCAGCTGCCACTGCTGATTTTTCATTACAGTTTAATTTAAAACTGGGATTGGAATGGAAATGTCTTTTTGCCATTTGGGGTTTGCGAGGCCTGTGGTTTTATTGCCAAAGGCACAAATGTTAGCTACTACTGTTTTTCCAGAGTACAAGTGTAAGGGGTTTGCCAAAGGGGGGCAAAAGGGTCATGAGGCTTGTGGGGAATGGTAAGGGGGAGGAATAAATCCACTTCACAGAGACAAAATTACCCAATTCTTTGTTTTGCATTTATGCTGGTACACGTGCTGGTGTGTTAGAGGGAGGTGGGGTTGTAACACGTCTCTGGGCATGGGTCTGTGCAGTGCACTTATGAAGCAGATGTAAAAACAGACTAAAGCTCTGCTTGCTTCCTCGGGCTGTGTGGAAACCAAAACAGACTAACTACTTTTCATTTACAGCTCCCTGGCTTTCTTGCTTTATATAGCAAGCTGAGTGTTATATAGCACCCTGCTCAGTAATAGCACTTCAAGGAAAAACAAAAGTACAGCAACGATGTGTGAGATGAAAAGGAGACCTGCTAGTCACTTTCTTCAGTTCTCAATTCCTTGTCTACACCAGAGAGCAGGGCACTACAGACATTGCTACAAACTCTCCCGGGGGTCAAGAGCAAGTTCTCCTAAATCAGTGTTCCTCCACATGTCCCCAGTTGGCAGAGCCTCTGCTGCTCCTTCTGGTTTGCTCTACTCCATCTCCTCCATTCATCTGTAAGGAAATGATCAGAGAGAGAAGAAAGAAGTAGCAGTGTTTCCAAGTTCAAAATTAACTTAAGCTGAATGGAAAATTTACTTCTTTCTCTTTAGAGATAAATGGAGGAGGATGTTGTGGACTGTCACAATTCAAATATTCAGCATCAAGACAGGAAGCTACTGTTTCCAGCATGGCAGATTTTTAGATGGGAATGCCTAATCTCTGATCTGTTACACTAAAAACAATTATTGTCTCTCTTCCTAGAGAGAGCCATATCTTTCTCCAGCTACATCATTGCAGATGTCAGACAGAATATGTGCATTATCTGGGTGGATCATACTGACTCTTCACACATCCTAAATTGCAACCTCCTCCTGTGTTGGCCTTGGGCTTCTCTGCGCCTGGAGCTTGTCTGGTGTCGCTGTGCTATTTCCCTGTCAGTCCACCAGCGTGGGGGCACGTGCCACTCTGCAGAGAGCTGTGTAGATCCCGTTCCTCTCCAGCATGTCTCGTTTCTGTCTCCACCACCAAAGAGGTTACACAGAAGTACTGACAATACATTCAGTGGGACAGCACAACTTACGGCCAAATGAAGTTCAGGCTGCTTTCCCCTCTGCTCTCCAGACCAGTAATGAAACTATAGAGACTTATGACATACTGATTCTTCTCCCACAGCCAGGCAAAAGCAGCCATTTCTATAACTTCCTGCACTGCTCAGGGCCTGTCCTGATCTACTTTTCCCTTGTACTTAACAATAATATACATACATTTCTAAAGAGGAAGTTTTATGCTGGAAAAGAAGATATATCTGTCATCTTGCTGAGCTGATGCATCATGTTTGCCATGATGTTAGATGGGCTGAGGCACACTGGGCAGAGCTGAGTGCAGTTAGTAGGGGAGGATGAAAACACTGAACTTGACAATAGAAGGAACCAATTAAGACTCTGAAAAGAGGAAGAAGCCTGAGCAGAAACAGCAGGAAAATATCTTAAGAAAGATCAGACACAAAAGAAGATCCACAAAGATGAACCAAGATGCCAGAGATGTTTAAAGATCTACTTTTAAAGATTTTGCAGTCAGGTTCAGAAAGAAAGAATAGTTTCCAGAATTGCTGCAAAGGTAGAGGTGGCAGGATTTGGCAGAACCACAAATATGGTAAAGGCTGAACAGAGAAAAGCTGAAGACTGTCATCTTCTTCCACTTACAGTGCATAGGTTTTTCTGTCCACTGGCTGTGGGCATCCAGGAAATATTTTTTTTTGTACAGTGATCTTTCTGTGTCCTTGTCAGCCTGCACATTTAATTTTCAACATCTGTTTTCTTTGCTGACTCTCTGTTTCCAAGCTAAACCTATGTGCCAAGGGATAGTGACAGAAGGCTAACAATGGGGGTTATTTAGTCTTGGTGATGCCCTGTTCACTTACAGACAGCCTTGGACAAAGGCCTGGGTAATGTCCACAGATAAACCCAGACAAACCAATCCTGAAACAAACAAACAAACAAAAAACAAATAAACCCCCAATTTCCCATAGCTTTTCTTCCCCCTCTGTACAAACAGAGTCTGCTGAGGTCACTGAATAATTAAGAAATAGATCAGTTAGGAGAAACTTGGATTAATTGCAATGGTTGGCCCAAAGTAAGCTGGCCAAGTATTTTATTAGAGAAGGGAAACAAACTCTCTTGTCTGCCAGTTCTGAAAGGAATAGAAATGCCCAGACAGGTTCCTTGTTCCTGAAGAGCAGCCATGTTTATGAGGAAGGGAAAACATCTCAGGCACACTAGTAGAAATCATCTGTTTCTACAAAGGGTGTTAAATGGATTACACCAAAGCCTGGCCAAACCTGGGGAACACAAAAGAGCGCCAGGAGAAGCATTCCCAAGGCTCAGCTGGAGATACTAGCTCAGGTTTCAAGCTTACATCGCTCTGTGGTGGCTCACTGTCCCACCACTGCTGGCAGTACCAGGACCTCCTGTCCAGGCACTCCAGCTGGTGGCTCTGTATGGTTTCTCATGCAGTATTTGCATTTTGCAGTATTTGCATTTTGCAGTGTTGTGGGATGCACCCTGTGAGACTGCACCCATTGTGTCCGGCTTTGGGCCTGCTCCCTGCCTGGGTTTGTTCCTCATCTCATGGTCTCCCCAGAGAGCTACAGCACTGGTTGCTCTGTGCCTCTTCAGTGACCTGGTCCTCTGCCTGTCACAGAGAAACCTGCTCTTCCTACAGTCAACCTCCCTCCTACAGTCCCAGGGCAGCTCAAAAGACATGAACAGGCTGCTAATTCTGGCAAAATAAAGCAGTCTCTTAATTGTGAGATTCAGCTTTCCTTGGCCTCAGCTTCTGAGCTATCTTTCCCATGCCCATTGAAGTCACCACATGGCTTTGCCAGGAGGCATGACAAAGATGCTTTTTGGTGCACCCCTTACAGGACAGCAAGATATGGGAAACCTATGACCATATCTTCCTCCTACATCACCCACTGACACAATTTCATGCTGCCCTCCCTGGCTGTTCTTGTGGTTTTTTATTGAGGACTCTCTAGCAGGATTCTCTAATTTGCCAGTCGTCATGGCATCTCTTACCCACAGAGCTCCTCTTTCTCTCTTTCCATTTATCTCCACCCTGATGGAGCTGTAGGCTGCTCTTAGTTGTTCAGGTCTTTATTACCTATTTCTGGGAAAGTAATACAGGAACAGATAAATCTCCGAGGTCAGCTCAGACTGTAATATAGGGTGACTCAACAAAATAATATCTCCCACATAAACACCTGCAGTTCTCTCTCACACTTTGCAGCATTCCTCATCCCTGACAATTTTTCCTCAGCAAAAACACTTCACACTTTTTGAGAACTTTCCACCTGAAGATCCCACAGAAGGCTACAAAAATAAATGAAGCCACCCAGAATCTCAGAGTCAAGAGAAACTGAGTACGTGATAATGTGGCAAGTTATCTATTGATTATGTTTAAACTTCTAACCTCTATAAAAGCTAAAGGTCTCCCCAAAATGTTAAAGCAAGTTCTGCAAGTGGTCTCAAAGGGACGGCAACTCTCTCTCCTGCTCTTAAGGACGAATGCTAACTTCTACACTGATGAGCTTTCCTGCAGGAATGTGAGGGAGGTTTGAAGAGCTGTCCTAATTGTATACGAGGTTGTGCTAAAAACATGGAAATGATCAAAAGACAATGTTCTGAATGCCAGCATGGCAGCTGCATGGGTACTAAGAGAATAAGATTTTGATTCATCCTGTAGTTTCTTTGTTACCAGTTTGCCTTAGGAGACATTCTTTGTCACTACTTCTAGCTCAAAATTCCCCAAATGCTACTTCTGCCAGCCTAAGCCTTTAAAAATCACACATTTTAAATCCCCCACCACATCTGCACTCCAGGCAATCACTGGGAGAAACATGCTGCTTTTTAGTTTTCAGACCTAGCCTACTGATCCTTCTCTTATGCAATGGTAAACAGAATTCCAGTGGTTTGACCTTTCTCACTGAATTCATGTCTGCACATGAAAACAGTATTTCTTATCCTTGCTGCTCCAAGCACACTTAAAATGGATGGGGAAAAAACAAACCAAACCCAGCCTCCTTAGGTTTAGTACACTCTGAGATAATACATTTCTATCCCAATAAGGATTAAACACAGTGAGAGTTACAGCAACACTGGAACATCTGTTGAAGGCATCGCCAAGTTCATCAAAGTATGAGAGTTGTGTGTTCACAGTTCAAGAAGCAAGGCATGTGATCTATCAGCAATGCATGAATACAAAAATATCTAGGATGACTAAAACACTACATTTCCACAAGGTGTTGAGAAAGGTAAATGGTAAATATTTTCTGAACTGTTTTAGATCTTGTTTTGTTGAGAAGCTGATTGAAGCTTTAAGTGTCTTCCTGTTCAGGAATACTAGAGGTTGCCATCTGGTTTTTTTAGAGTGAGAATCCTATCCAGGTTTGTTAGCCTGTATTTATAGACTCCATTATGGAAAAAAATTGCAGCCTTAATGTTAGCTGTCCAGTTTAAAAAGAAAATGGATTTTTGTTCTTATTTGCTGCTATAGAAAATTTTTCAGAAATCTCATGGAAAATCTTATAAAGCCCAGGTTAGCTGCCACATATGGGACCCATTAACTCCTCATTTCTGCTGGTACTTAGCAAATTTTTTTCTGGTGACTACACTTGAACTTGTTGTGGTTTTGTTTCGTTTTGCACTGCAGAGCACTCTGTTGACTTGATCTGGTTTTGGAAAGCACTAATGGTAGAATACAGCCCTGGTATATCTGAGAGGATCAATTAGTTATGTTAAATTGTGTCGAGTCACATTCAGATTATTTGGTAGAGAAGAGGCTGATCTTCTTTCCTTTTCTTGGGATTTCTGTGTTGGCCATTTTTGCACTGAAAGCTTTGCCCCGTGCCATGCAAAGGCATATCTAAGGATTGTTCATTTGGCCATGAACCCTATCCCATCCCCCAGTGATGATGAAAAGTAAATCTCCCATTTCTCATGCGGTCCCTGAAGTAGATGTGTGTGCGTGCACATGCACCTGTGTATACAGGGAGCTTCGCTGGCATCCCGTTGCACACCTATTCTGGTGCCTTTGGCATATGTCTGTCAGAAAGGGCTGCTCATCCTCATCAGATGAGTATCTCATTCTCATCCTGATGGAAAATGGGAAGATAGTAGCAACAACCACACATACTTTCTCCCATCTGAAACCCAGAAGTTCTGGGGACCTACAGTTTCTCCGTGTTGTGGGAGAGAGCAAGAAAACAACCCTCTTTAACAGACCATAATATTTCCAGGTTTCAGCCATTTCTTTTCAAAAGCCAGAAGGCAAGCCCTGCCAAGGTCAAGTGTAGAATTAAGTTTTCTAAGCATTAATGTGGATAAAGCAATAATGTGGGTCATCAACAGACAGCTGCCTGTGGAACCTGTGGAACACTCTTCAGCCTCAGCACGCTTCTCATGCCCCTGGTATCCCCTGACATGTCCTGAAACAAAGGAAAAATGTTGCTCCAGCACAGACCAGTTTTGTGACAGCAGAGCTGCTTTGAAAGGGGCTGAGCTGCATTGGCAGGGAAAAGTGGTAAAAGTGGTACAGCACTTGGCAACACCAAATTTATCCAAGCTGGTGTGATTAGCACTTATTTTTCTCAACCTCCCTTCTCCTCAGAAGTGTAAGTTATCAGAGGTTGGAGGGATTTTTTGGTCTTTGCTTTTTGTTTGGATGATAAGTGGGCTTAACGGACTGAATGTGCTTAACAAAGATGCACACTTTGTATTCATGTTTATGGCTCTGAAATGCTCAGCTCAGACCATTAGGAAAAAGGTTTGTGTGTTTAACCTTTCTCTGGGGAATGGACTACAGGAAAGCCAAAACCTGCCAGATATTGAAGGTCTTTCCTTATAAACTCAGGGCTATTTTAGTTTTCTAATGTAAAAAGTCAGTGAGATGAAGAGTGAAGTGATCCGTTTCCAGCAGAAAAAATGTCTGAATCTTCATTAATAATTCTTTATAGATGGCTGTGTGCCTTTATCTGACAGACTGACAAGCCATGCTAAACAACAGTTACTGCACAAATGGAAAAGATATAATCTCACTACCCAGTCTCATGGTGCTTCCATTGTCATGTTACATTATGACTGGAGTCTCCACCTTCCCAGAGAGACATGGCAGAAGGGTTATTTTGTTAGGACTTGCACAAATGTGCTCATGATGGATGAAGCTCAGTGCTTTGACGTGGAAATGTATTTGGAAACCAGAGCTGACACATGATATGAAGAAGGGAAGGGAAAAAAACAAGAACTCAAATGTATAATCTTACCCTCGATCTGCCTGTCAGTGATAATTAGAAAAAGCCTATATCAAAAGCTGAGCTGCAAACTGCCCAGAGGATGTCAAACTGCCCAATTAAATGTCCTAGCTGGCTTTTACCAAGCCAGGTTAGTGGATGTTAGTGGCATTAGTTCCATTCCTGGCTTTGATTTTCTTGTAATATAGGTGACTTCTTGCAGTGGTTATGAGGCAGGGGAAAGGAAGGCTTTCCTTTTGCCACACCCTCACACCCAAGGACAGAATAAATTTGGTCATTTTACTGTCCTGTGTGGTGCTGAAATCAAGCCAAAATATCTCCAACCTTTGGACTGGTTCAGAACAGTCCCATGTAAGGTACTGAACCCATCTCAGCTGCTGGTGGAAATGGCGTGACTTCATATGCAGCACCAAGTCTGTGACAGTGACACTGCAAGGGAAGGAACAGCTTCTAAAGCTGCTAGCCTGGGCTGATTTTACAATGACAAACACTCTCTAAGCTACTGAAGTGTTTGCTTTCCTCCCTCTTCCTGATGTTATCACTATTTCCTAAACCTTGCCTTTCAGGCATGCTTTGTTAATAACCCTCCAATTCTATCCAGAGCAAAGGTTGCCCAACAGCTTTCTGATCTTCCTGCTGCCTGTCAGGAGAGGAAATCACAGCTTTCAGGAGAACCTGACAGAGGGAACTGGATAGCACACTGGGGTCAAGGGTAAGAATGCACGAAGAAGTGAGAAAGCACAGGCCCTCCAGCTGGCTACACAGGAAGAGCTTTGCCTTTGCTTTGCTTTCCCTTGTTGACTGTGTCGGGATGTTCCAGGAAGAAACTCAGCAGGCTTTACATCTGAAACAGCCAGCCAAGCACAAATCACTGCCCACAAAGCAGCATGAGGGTGAAGAATGACAACTAAAAATCTGGCTTAAGTTTTTGATGACTTAGATCTTTCTTCTTAAGCAAAGAATTCTGAAAGTGTAGTGGACAATGCTACCAGCGTTTCACACAGCTGTTACACTCTGGCTCATCTTGACTGCTGTCTTTGAGAAGTCCCAGCCAAACCAGGAGTACTGAGGTGTCATCAGAATGTATCTACCAACTCCTGAAGCAAAGGAAAAGCTTTTGTAAATGTCTTTCCTAAGACTTATTACCTGGAACAGGAACAGCTGAAGCAAGGTTTGGAGAGGAAAGCTCTGTAAGAGATGCTCTTTTGTGAAAAGTGTGTTTAAAAGTGGGATGCCTGGTTGTTCATCCTGGTCTATTTAGGTTACATCTACAAAGCTGGGACAGGTAAAACCTCTGCATATTTTCCCCCACCTTTCCTGGGTGTCTCCAGTCTCCACGTTTTTCCTGAGCAATGTCTCCTGACTCTACCTAGCTCTGCAGCAGCCCTGGGCTACTGCATTCTTCACAGGGTAAATTTTTCTTGGACTTGTCAAGAAAACCAGAGAGGATTGAGCTTGAAGGAGTGAGAAATGGTTGTGTTTCAAATAATTTGAGTTCAGATCCACAAAATTGTCAAAACAAACCAATGGAGAGAATTTATAATTTTCCCTCATGAAGAATTTGATAAAGGTGACAAGGTAAAGACTTAAGAGAAGTTTGTTGTAAAAGGCTATAACATTTCTGTTGGGAAAAAAAAAAAATTCTTCCACAACAAAACAGAAAAAAAAAAAAAAAAAGAAAAAAAGAAAAAATAGAGAAAGCAAGCCAAAGAATTTTACAAACAATTGGTAACAAACAAACCCTCCAAACAATTTTCTTGAAACACAATTTTCTGTCATGATGATTATATAAAACAACCATCACCATCTGTACAATAAAGCTGTGCCTTAGAATTCTCTTTTTCATGAGATTCTGGAACAGATAAAGCAGTGTTTTACTGACTCAGAAACTGAGGCAGGAATGAGAGAAATAGCTTCATCACCATCATCCTGTGGGCCAGTAGCAGAAAAGAATATGGTATACCAGCCAGTCCCAAATCTTCACTGGGCCTTGGCAGAGTGAGTGATCAGAGGTGGCAAAAATGTAATTGGCAGTTGTTGATCAGCTGGCATAAAGTTTGATATTACTTAGTTGCAGGGCAACAGGGGAAAATCTTTTGTGGAACAAAGAGAAATTGAAGTGGATGAGAAGCGAGAAAAATAAAAAATGAAAAAAAAAAAAAAGAGTCAGCCTTGGCATGTACTTAAGGTCCAGACAGAATCATCTCAGGGACTCCAAAAGAACTGAGTGATTTTGATCTTCCTGTTAATTGTTTCATATTTGTTTTTCAGATAGTGCAAAAAAGCCAAGTCAGTACCCAGGGGAGCAACAGGCAGCTGTTCAAAGACCGGTCTCTGGAATATCAATGTTGAACATAAGTGTCCAGGAAAAAGAAAAATAAGCAGAAACAGGGAGAAGTCTGCAGAGAAGCAAGCTACAAAGCAATCAGCCATCCCACAATGAAAGACACACTGAGCATGTTTTCCCAAGAGCAGTCACAACCTTTGCCCTAACTGCTGCTCTTCCCTGTGCAAGGGTGGCTCCTCTTGATAGAAGCCACTTGCATTTTCTACACTCAGGCTGAGGCTGGGCATGTACAAGAGCAAGTATTCACAGATCCAGACAAAAAAATCAAACCCAAAAAGATTGTCGAAAAATTAATTAGAAATATACAGAACTGATCAGGGTGGTAAGACAATCCAAAAAAGCAATTGAGAGACAGAAATAAACAATTAAATACATGTGACTCCCTTCACAAGGAAATGAATGCCATGAGGAAAAAAGTAAGTTTCAGTAAAGGGGGCAGGAACTGCTACCCTTCCAATTTCAAAACGCTCTTTATAATTGCCTTTGTTTTAGAGAAACACTTTTCTAGAAAATGCTTGGCTTGGATTTGAAAATGTCATTAGACTTAACTGAAGATGCAAAGAAAATACAAAGGATTAAACAGATGGGGTAGGTAATAAAATGCCAAACCTCCCCCTGTTAATTAAACAAGCCTACCAGATGGTAATGGTGCAGAATCAGGGTCCTGAAGGGGGAGCTCAGCTGCAGGCCCTGCTACACCCTCTCCTTAAGCCCCTGATTACAGAATGCAAGAGGGAGGTACCAGAGGAAAGGTTACTCTGTACACTTCAATTTTGCTTTCTTCTTTTTGTCTCTCAGAGTCGAGACCATAGAGCTGACCAGTTTTGATGAGCTGCAGTTTTTGTGACCCCAGGGATGAGAGAGGGATGAGAGAGGTCTCAAAATTAGGACAAAGGCAGAACAGTTTATGACAGATACTGCTTTTTTCTGAAAATAACAAAATCTAACAAAACAAATAAACAAAAAACCCTCCCAAAACAACAACAACAAAAACAACAAAAAACCCAACAAAAAACAACTTCTAAAAGAAATCGTCCCTTCAGGTTATGGACACAGCTTTGTGTTTTCCATGAAGATAGGCATTTAAAAAAAAATGGATGTGATGAAAAATTCTGTGCCCCAATGAGTAACACATTGTGGAGCCTTTCCTGGACTTAGCCCTGAGTCCTAATTTCAGACTAGCTCTTGATTCACTGCAAGAGCTACTGGTGGACAGCTAATCCTTCACTTGAGATAAAACCAACATGAAACACTGCCAACATTCTTACATTTATTAAGTTTAAAAATCAGACTTTGTGTCTTTGCATGATTTGTGGCATGCAACAGACTTTGGTGGATGTAGTTTACTTTCTAAGTTAGTAAGAAATGCATATACTTTCTTTGCCCCATGTTTTTTACAAAGCCCATTTCAGCCCATAAATTTGTGGCAAGCTCAGTAATCAGTTGACAATTCACCACTTCCATGGTATCACTTATCACTGCAGTCACACAGTATTGTCTTTTAATCTTTGATGAAGTGACTGCCATAGTCCAAAACATGTTCATGTGCCCACTGATAGGCTGTAGAAATGAGAATTGACCAAACCATCCTAAGACCAGGTATTCCCTGTCTATAGGTCAGTGATAGCAACATTCTGAGGAGCTGCAAATACTACAGTGAAAAGGCTCCTTTCCTCCTGTGACAGCCTCTCACATTATTACCCTTGTAATTTTGCACTAAGATCCAGAAACAGGAGTTCTTACATGCCCCTCTTTATATACTTAAATGCATATAGTCTCTGATCCAAAGCACTGACAATGTGAGAAAACTGTATCACTGTGCTATAAAAGCAAGCTAAGGCCCACAAAGGTGCCATGACTTGCTGACACAGGAACTGAACTCATATCTCTTGGCTTTCCACCTCCCCAACCACCAGATCTCTATTAACTACACAGCTGTGCCTCTGTTCAATGGCACTTAAGGGATGCTCAGTAGTTTTTTTAAGTGCAGAAGCAATTTCTACTCATCTACTGCCACGATATATGACAATTTTTTTTCCTTCCAGCAAGCCTCAGTGATAGAAACTGTTAGGAAAGGAGCACTAAAAAGGACTTGACTGTCCAAATCAAGGCAAGACAGCTAATTAGTGTAACAAGGTATAGGAGGAAAGCCTCAAGAAAGAGGGTAATTACCAAACCAGTGGTTGGCAGAATACAGTCATGTAAGAGTCAAGGCCTAGATTAGCTATTTCTGTAGAACAATTTCAAGACTAACCCCCAAAATAACATTTTCCACTAAAAACTCTGACTTCAGCAGCATGGAGCACAGCCTCTGTTCAGGCCTGGAAACCATGCAGAGAGACCCCCCCAAGAGAGAAAAGACAGCAGCATCCCCAAAAGAGAAGATGGAAACCAATTTGCCCAGGGTCTTCCTGATAACCTGGCAGAGAAGAGATCGTACTTTTGAAAGCTGAGATCTTTGCATGGGACTCTGAGGGTCAGAGCAAACCAGCCCTCAAGTAAGTTGCCAGTTAGGGAGAAGGATTATTGTTGTTACAAAGAGAAAAGAGCACGATCTCCTTTGCTAAACTAGGCTCACAATAAGCATTTTTTCACAAACCCCATAGCTTTTGTAGGGTAAAAATAACACCTTCCAATTGACCCTTAGGACATGCTGAGGAACAATCTAACAATACTCTGCTTGGAGGGGCCAAGCTATCTCACATACCAAGGACATGCCAATTTAGATCCCTGCTTCCTCTTAGGCATAAAGGAGCTCTCACAGCCTCACATATTCTCCAGGGTAGATGAAGGACTGAGGGAACTGCTGATGGATGGGAAACCACACTGCCACACAAACATGCTCTGTTGGTTCAGAGCAAAAGATCCTTCTGTGTCTGGGAGATATGACACACTCTCCAGTAAAAAGGCATGTACCAAGATCCAAGGACAGCACCAAATCCCCTCCCAAACTTCACTCCCTCACTATCCACTCCTTTTCTCTTCTCCTTTTTTAATATTTTAGTGAGCCTCACAGGTTAACTCCAGCTGCATTCACTCACCAGACACTAATCTGTCAGCTGTCTGCTTCCAGCCTTGTAGACCCGACAGGAAAATGGAGTTTTGGTCTTGGTTCAGATGCTGCAGTGATGAGGGCCACGGAAATACCTTTAGTTAAAATAAACAGCATTGCACCAACCTTTTCCATTTTAGGATATTGAAGTCACCACATCCAAAGCTTTAGCCTCCTTCTTGCCTCCCTGTCCCCCTATGAGAAAGAGATGAGGTCACAGCCCAGCTAGGTTAATGCCTAGGATGAGGAACCTCCCTGAATCTCTGAAGCATCCTCTAGTGTTTGAAAGGTCTCTTGAAAATCAGAAAATGCCATATTTATAAGCATTCTGGAAAGAAACTCTGTGAGGTCTGTGAGTCAGCTGAAGTGCAGATTGCAGTGAGGTCAGATGCACATTCAGACTGTCCTCTAGAGCACTCAGAGCTGGGGTGCTTGCCTTGGAAACCCAGCCAACAGCCAGTAGCTGCCCTTAGGACTGCTCCTCCATAAGAAAACACATCCACTTTCTACAGCAGCCACTGGCAGATCTTACTGTGTATATGTGCCACACAAACCAGCTGACAGCTCATGTTCTTTACTCAGATGGTGACTGATACCTGAGGACAGGAAAGAAAAGAAAAAACGTCTCTAACTTCAACACCCTCTATTCTTATTCTCTACCTCATCATGGAAAATAAGGAAGAAGTGCACCAGTAGGGGTTTTTTGTGATACTCTCATCACTGGGAAAGAGAAAATAATTTTTCATTCCTTGGTCTGATGGAAACTGTGTTTAGGGAACAAGCCCCTGCTGACAATGTTTTTTATTCCACACAAGCTGTCAGGAAGCTTAGTTGAAGCCATTCAGCGAGCACATAGATCAAATGAGATCAGCACAGCTCAAAGCCCAGAAGTTCCTGCAGGAACTTACATGATGCCCTTTTGCCTGCCCCTACAAGTAGGTATTTAAGATATACTTAGTTAAATTTAATCACAAATATGTGCATAAATCCATGAACAGGATAATGAAAGCTGATAAATATGTAGTTGCATCTGTGTGGCCCAGCATTGACTCAGCAAAATGAGCACCTCTAAGGCTAATGTTCATAAATGAGCAAGACCTGCCACAGTGCAGAGTGGCATTACTTGGCACTAATAATATGATAGGGGCAGCCCCTATTAAGGAGGTTTGAAATTTTTTTTATCTCCTTTCTGCTTTGTCTAAGACAACTCTTTCTCCTCTTCTGGGAAGGAAGTCTACCTGCTGCTGTTTTGTTTCTGTGTGTAGGTAAACCAGAAGGGCAGAACTGTCAGCAGTGTGGAATACATGCATTCTTCTCTCTGAACAAGGCACTGACCAAATAATTTGGTCTTTTCTTGGAATGTGGACTTGCTCTTGCTTATTCCCAAAAGGAATCATACCAATCCTCAGGCCAAAAAGAGCTTTGTCAGTGCATTCAGCAAAAGCAGCAGAATCAGGGCCCAAATGACTGTCTTACATGCCAAACCTGCAAGTGCTGAAGTGAACAAAATAGCCTAAAAAAAAATCAGTGTGGAAAATTTCCAAGGGTAGAAACCACTTCTGGTTGCAAAGGTGACATCTGTTTTATCCTTGGGAGCAGAAAAATATGTGGAGAATCTGGATGGCTCAGAGGCTCAGCAAAATCTGAAGAATAGTAAGGAAAAGAAATTTAGATGCTGATATGGTTCTCTAAAAATTGTTGACTTAAATGTTCATTACAAACAGTATTTTCTAAGCCTCACAAAGCTTCATGGCACTGCATCTCTGTTTTCTGTAGTTTTCTTATCAGCATATGTGTTTAAGGCTGTGTTGCTTTATATTCTCTCTTCACTTTCATGGAGATGTCTGATTTTGGGCAAATCATCCTGCTGCTCTGCCTGTTTATCCTTTTCATCATGTCCTGCAAATTGCTGTTTTACGGTTTTTATGGGGTAGGTGTAAAAAGCTTGAAGCACAAGGGTTCACCTTTCCAAAGCAATATGAACCTTCTCTGCAAAGATTTTCAATGTATTCAGACATGTATGTTTTACAACTCCCCTCAGAGACTTACTGACATTTGGTTTTGGGTCACTGATTCTAATCAGCCTTGTCATGTCTCAATGAGTATAAAAATAACAAAATGAAAGCCAGTAATATGAATATATGAATATATTGCTCTTATAAAAGTGAATATTGAGTGACTTGAAACTTAAACATAATCCAAAAAGCTCTGCTTCAAACACTTCTCAAATCATGCCTTTTAGATATTGGTGAAAGTCACCATATTCAGATGCAACTGCTGAGCTGCAAAGGTTTTACTTGACACAGTGTCAGGAGAGAGACATTTGCAGATCACTGCTGCAAACTAGGACTTCTGGTAGCTCTAAAGTTGGCCAGTGTTAGAACACTTATTTTACGCTATTAAGTGTGACAAATCCTTGTGGGAGCTGTTGGTCCTCTACATCTTGTTTGTCACGTCCTCAGCACTTACCTTCCAAAAATTCCTTTAAAAAAAAAAAAAAAAGCCCATAGTTGGAATTGCATCTGCTTTTATCCTAGAGGTTAATAACTATTTTTTCTGCAAGGATGGAACTTTCTTGTCTTTTTCTTTTTTTTTTCTTTTCTTTTCTTTTTTTTTTTTTTTTTTTTTTTTTTTTTTTTTTTTTTTTTTTTTTTTTTTTTTTTTTTTTTTTTTTTTTTTTTTTTTTTTTTTTTTTTTTTTTTTTTTTTTTGGCTGTAATCCTAAATGGGATAAAGAAAGGAGTTTGCATACACTAGGTATTTGAAGGCCTTTGAAGAATCCACTTCACAGAACAAGTAATTTTAGTTTCTGACAGATGGGTTTTATGTTGTCTGAGGAAGAAAGGGCAGAAGTAAAGGGTACCATGCTTGGAAAAATATCTAGTTGTGTTTATGAAGCATGTAGAGCAAAGGGGTAAATGCTGTCAGTTAGGATCTGGCAGATCAACATTATGGGAAACATGTCAAGAAGGAACAATAAGGGATATATGTCTAGCCACAAAATGGAGCTAAGGAAATTAATTTTCCTAGCGTTGCTACATCAGTGTTTACCCATTAAAAGACTATACATCAAAAGAAGATACTAGGGGTTACAACTTTTGGGAATAAAGGATTGACATTGCATCTCCCTGGTTTTGTAGTTTTTGCACACTCAAACCCACAAGTTCAAGAAAAAAGGAAACAAACAAGAAGGATTGATTGCAAGGTTGGGTTGATGGTGGGTAAAAGATTGGCAAGTAATTGGTGGGAAAAGCAAGGACAAATAATGGCTGTGCATGTGCAGTACAGTCTGTTTGTGTGTCTGTATGGCAGGTGGACATCCCCCACCACAGAACCTAAAGTGCTGCTGGGCAGCCTCTGCCTAGACAGGGGAGACAGTCAAATGTGGATCTGGTTTGGAAAATAAACCCACCAAAGGTCAGGATTTTGGCCTGTTGTAGCTAAAGGGAATGTGTAAGCTATGAAATCTGTTTCTTTACTTAGGACTCCAGACAGATCCTAAGTGCAACAGATCTTTGAGTTGTCACAGTATCACCAATAATAAAAAAATCATTCTGACGGTAAGGAAAACCTTCTTGCTGAATTTTTTTGCTACCTCAGTAGCTTTTTAATTAAATAAAAAGTATTAATTCTTCCCTGTCCATTCAAGCTGTGTAAGAGATGAATGCAAGCAAGCATTAGTAGAGAAGCAGCAATGAATTTCCAGAACAACATTGACATACCTGCTATCCCTGAGCTGACTGCTAATGCTCCTGCTGTTGCTCCCCAAAATATCTTTTTGAAGAGGCAGCCATTTGTAGGAATATGGTGGTCTGTCCCACCCCGGGTGCAGTTATCAGTAAGCTAGGCAGTAACACATGGGGAAAAAAGACTTCAGAAATCTAAAAATCAAAGTATTATTGTTTCAAGGCAAGAATAGACATGTTAGGCTGTACCTAGACTCCTCTCCTTTTGACAGCTCAGCTGTAATCAGAGAAGCAGACCCTTTATTCAAGTCCTTGATATTCAGGAGAATGATCATATGAGGTGACAATAAGGTAATCCTGACCAAGTGAGGTGTCAGAAGGTAAAATGTTACATCCATTAACACGTTCTTATCTGCACTGTTGTCCTTAACCAAAGGGAAGCATGGTCAGACCTCCCTTCCATCAGCACCTCAACCAATGTTGTGAATTATCTCTTCTGAAGTTTGAAAGCTTGTGTCTACAGTGAACTGACCCTTGACTAACAGCTGAAGGCTGGGTTAGAAAAACATCCAGTCTTCAAATTCCAACTGGAAAGTGAATGTGAGCTTTTTTACCTTGCATTTCACAGTCAAAGCACACAGCATTCATTCAAAGATCGAGACAGAGAGACGGGAGGCATGTAAAGGATGAAGAGAGACGAGCTTCTCCCTTTATAAAAATGAAGTAATTAGCTTAGTAAGTGCAGGAGGAGAGACAGGAAAGGGAGATCCTTTTGTTAGGCATTCATAATACAATCCTCTCTAGTTGCCAGATGTGCTTGCAAGATGTTACCAGATTGCACACACTGATGAACGTAAGGACTAGGGCTACACTAAATTATTTTCAAAGGCACCCATCTGGGGAATCCTCATTTCTAAAAGCAGGAGATGTTCCACCTGTGTGCGGTGCAGTTGATTTTTAGGGACTGCTCGTCACAGGAGACATTGTCAGTTTCCCTGTAACAAAGTAATGTTATTCCTCTGATTTTAAACAATGTATGGAACCTTTGGTTACAACGGGCAATCTTCCAGGCCTTTAGAGCTGTCACGACTGGGACTTTGATGGGGAAGGGATAAGGGCTGAGGAGCTCGCAAACACTGAAACAACCCACAAGCCCTATAGATATAGAAGCTCCCACGAAGCAGTCCCTTGCATGTTGGATAATCTTCAGTTAAATGACTCTTCTATAAGAAGAACTCTTCAGTGTATTTAGGTAAATGTTTAGAATAACAATTGCCTATGTTCTTACTGTCCAGAAGCATAAACAAACAGCCAATTTATATTTCCCCTATTACCTTTAGCAAAAACCTTTTCTAAGATATAGTCTCTTAGCCCCTGATTGCAGCTTGAATTTCAATATTAAAGACAGAGCTAGTCTGTGGAAAAGGGAAGAGTTATGAGTAACTATTGTATAAGCTTCTTCCCTTTGAACCTTGCCTCACGCACTGTTCACCAGTCACATAGCCTTGCCTCTGAGCTTCTTTGTCAGAATATAATGGGCAGAAGTTGGAAGCACAGCTCAGTTCATTGTAAGTACTGTGTAAACCTCCAGGGTAATTGAAATTATACATATTGCAGGAGTTGTTTGAATAAAAGAATATCCAAAGAGAAAAGAAAAGAGCAGAGCCAGCATAAACTGTTCTGAAAGCAAGGCTGAGTGTTTTGTTGCGAAACCTTGAGGCCTGAAAGAAGAAATCTACCCTACAGGGAAGTTTAGAAACCTCTCATGAAATTTTCTTATAGGGAGCCACATCACCCAGAGGAAGAGAGCAGGAGAGTCTCTGAGACAAACATAGGGCCCTGCTGGAAGGTACAGGTAACTCCCCAGAGGCACCAGATAATAATTACACTCAGTTCCAGTTTTGCTGCAAGAAGCAAAATTAATTGTTCATGAAGAGGACAAGAAAAGAAGCTTTACTGATTCGTGGAATATGTGGAGCACAAAAAGAGAGATGGGAGGAAAGGATCCTCACTGCACCTTTTCTGTGGCTTCCACAGCTCCCTTGCTCTGCCTTTCTGTACCTGTCTCCACATAGAGAAAGGTGTTACCTGTTTTACTTACCAGGCCTCTCAAGATACTTATCCCATGTGCCCTCATGCTCTCCTTCTCACAATTCCTTACCACACAGAACATAGTAATATTGCTATTATCATTTGTGGGAATGATACTTACTTATCTTACATCTTAAACCTCTGCTGTTTTCAACTCTTCCTCTGCATCATTATGCTCATGGAAGTTCCCACTTGCATTTGAGGGATGATTTCAAATCAAGTTAAAGCAATTTCAACAAAAGGACAATTTGCCAAAGAGGAGATTTTTCAGGTGGTTCCAAACTGTAAGTTTGTATGGAACACTTTGACAACTAGTTTCATCTGTACAAAAAATGGAAAAAAGAAGAGGAAATTCTGTTTGAAACACAACAGCATTTAAAAAAAATGCTCCCTAATTTTTTTTTCTTTTTGTCTGAAATTGTTTGCCATCTTCTAAGTTCATTACACATACCTGAAATTACTCTATTTAGAAAGTGTCCAAATGTGTTGTCAACTTTTATTTCAAGTATTGTATTTTAAGTATGTGCTTCAGCTGTTTTGGAATGAGACTTTTCATCTCCCTGTACTTCAAGGGTCCCTCACTTCCTCCTGTTCAATTGCATTCAATATTATCCCCATCCTGCCCATGGTCTAAGAGATGCCTGTGATTGGGATCTCCCCCTCAGTATCCAATCCAGCCTAAACACAGGCTTTACACATGGCTTTCAGTGTAGCATCTCTAAATGCTTCCTCTTTAGTCAAGGTTTCATGCAGACTCATTGTCTCGGTTTGAAAGACAGGTACCTGCTAAGGAGGGGCAGGACCTCCTTAGGAAATGTGGAATCCAAATCCCCTCCCTCCGAATTATTATAATTTAAGAAATTAAAGGGGCTT